>JBCNJP010000181.1:0-33000 GCA_039602395.1 Deinandra increscens subsp. villosa
GTCCGGCGGACCAGAATGTTGACCGCGTATCAGATTTAGTCAAGCGGACCAGACACAGACTATTTCAAATTTGGTTCAAAAGTGGTCCGCCGCGGACCATTTGGTCCGGCGGACGAACAGTTAACCGAAGAGTCTTTTGCAAATTTGACACATCAAACGACTTGTGTTTTGAAATCGCACAGTAAGGTGTTGTTCTAGACACAATTCCGACTAAGTACATGTCTTTGAAACTAGTTAAGACCAATCAAAACCCATTAAACCCTTTCAAGCATGTTTTTGCGAAAAACCCGAAGCTTAAAACTCAAAAATAACACAAAATAAGCAACCAAAATCCAAATCAAGACCGTCAATCGAAGCGCAATCAAGCAACCTACCTGTAGCATCAAAAATCACGAGCAACAGTTCGTTATCCAGAAAAAAATCAACGAAAAACTAGGTAATTTGTGAGTTAGGGTTTTCAGAGGAAAAATAGAGGTGGTCCGCGGGTTATGCAAACCCCGGATCAGATTGATCTATATATAGCTAATGTGGTCTGCCGGGGCGTACCATATGGTCCGCTGGACCACATTAAAGACCATTTTACCCTTTAGTCCTTAATTCTCACATTTTGCACCCGGACCTTCACCGTTTTCAAATTCTAAAACATGATGAACTGATTTTAGCATCGATTGTGGTTCTTTCATCAATAATGAGCCATATCCGAATTCAGTCGATCGAAAATAAAACATAATAAAAATCTTTTTGACTTTTATCAAATTTATATCAAAACACACCTAAAATCTTTTTGATTTTCCGAACTTATGCTAAAACTCACCAAAAATCTTTTTGAAATTTTCTGAAATAACAACAATATGAAACAAGAAATTTGAATGCGATAATTTATATTTTTGTGAGAAAGATCACAACGTGAGATCATATCAGTGAGATGCACTTAACACATTTCAGTTTCAATCTATTCAGCATGCAAGTCAAGCAGTTCACGAATACAATATTTTCATGTTTATTTCAGTCAAATCAAATCAATGTTTACTGCTTTCTGATATGAATTAGGTATATTTATCATGCGTAGAAATCATGGTACCCACAAATTCAAGCAATTTGAGAATCTAATTTATTCTCTTTTTGTTTATTTTCACTTTTCTTTTATTCATCCATGAACATTTACAGATACAAGTCGTTCGTAGTGTTTCATGCAAAAAGAAAGCAGAACCCTAAGCAAACAACAATCAGGTCGATCTTTCGATACGCAGAGAAAGTCAGATTGTTTAGGAAAATAAGAAAGTAAAAACAAGTTGAAATTGTATAACTCAACAACAATCAGGTCGGTACTTCCATACATGCAGAGAAAGTCCGATGAGTTATACGAAACACCAAGAAAAATAAATCAGAACGTCAAATGAACAACGATCAGGTCGATCTTTCGATACGCAGAGAAAGTCCGATCGTTTGACAAAATAAAGAAAATTAAACAAGTTTAAATCTTTCAATTGAACGCATGCATACACTAGAACACTTATTTATTCTGTTTTTGCATTTTTCCACCTTTTATCAAGATTACTCAAACACAAGAACTATGTTACACCACTGATTTCAAGCAAGCATTATCTTTATATCATACTAGCAAATATCAGATATTGATCAACACATTCAATGAAACATACAAGTACCTACAGCCTTTCAATCTAGTTTATCAATGGTCAGTTACATTCACCGATGTACCATCATTTCTCACAAGGTTGGATCACATTTCTCAATTTTATATTTTTCAAATTTGTTTTAAGTTTTGAATTTCCAATTTTTGTATGCTTTTTCATGTTTTAATACAGAAAAACACACAATTCACGCTATTTTTTGTATTTTCATATGAACCTCCCCCTAAAAAGCAGAAAAATAAATAAAAATATAAAAAACAAAAAAAAACTGATCAACTGAATTAGACGGTATCCAGCTTTGTAATCCCATTAATTTGCAACAAAAATTTAAAACGAGTTTTGTCAAATGCTTTGGTAAACAAATCAGCTCATTGAAAATCTGTATGAATCTTTTGCAAATCAATTAATTTCTTTTCTTAGCAATCCCGTATAAAATGATATCGGATATCAATGTGCTTAGTTTTTGAATGCTGAACGGGGTTTTTCGTGATAACCATTTTGATTATTAAATCCATACTCATCAACTCCACAGTTTTCAGAATATCTTTTGGATTCACATTTGCTTTTGTTGTTTTCAAACAAACCATATTCTTGTTCATTTGCTTTTGTTGTTTTTAGTAAAATCCTCGGGTGGATATAGCAGGAGCCTAATGGAAATGCCTCATCCAAAAATATGGTATCACTACCTTTCAGACACTACATTTTCACTTTCTTAGACGATTCACCAACTTCAGTTTTACCTTTCTGTTTGTCATCAGAATTCCCAAACTTGACATTTTTCTTGTCGGTTTGATGAACTTTCTGAGGTTTCTTTTGATTGACCTTAGAAACTTCATCAGGATGTCCAAATCTGATGCCATTAAATTTAGCTGATTTCGGTGGAGGTACCGGAATTGAATTCACATCCGGTGTGGTGGTGTTACTTACAGTGACAGACTCACGTTCAAAAAACAAATCACGACCTTTTGTAAATTTTGTCATTTTAAATTCTTTCATTGTTTTTTCAGTTTCAATGATTTTCTGAGCAGTCTCTAAAGGTGTAAGTTTTACATTCACCGAAACACCAGAGTCAGTTTTGGACATCAGTTTGACAGGCTTTCTCTTATCAGTGCCCGTGGATTTATCAGATGCACCCTCAGCAAACATAGAATAATCAAACACAACAGCTGGTTTGATCTCAGGTTCAGTTGGACCTTTGCCATGAACAATCGGTGGAGGAACTGAAGTACACCTTGATTCTTTGAGCACTTCTTTTAAATTTTCATATTTGCAAAGGAAACTTGCAAAGGAAGATGAATTCTTGAAATTTTCTAATTGTCTTTGAAGATCCAATATCTCAATGTTTAATTCAGAAATTTTAGAATTTGCATCTGCAAGCTTTTTCTCACAAAAAATATAATCTTCAGTTTTGTTATTTAACTCAATTTTTGTGCTCAGAATCACGGCATGCTCGCTTTTTAGTTCAGCTTTAACAGCCTCCCACCTTTGTTTGTAAATGGTAACATTTTCTTCTGCTAACATGTATTTATCATAATACATGACTTTCTCAGCAGAAAGTTTTTTCATTTGATTAGCAGTTGTCATGCAAAATTCACAGATATTAGAGTTAACCTGAATATCAGCCATAAAGGCTTGATGACCATCAGCAAAGAAATCTTCTCCCGGAAGATCAGGATCATCTTCAACAGCTACATTTTTCTCTTCAGTGCATAGGAATGCAGACTCATCGGGACAATCTGCAACCCAGTCATATGCTTCTCCGGTTTGAGATACCAAAGCTTTAAAATCTGAGTTTAATCCACCAGCATTTGTATTTGAACTTGATGGATTACCACTGCTTCCTGATGCTTTGTTACTCTGAGCAGAATATTTCTGATATAACTTCGAAGTCTCCTGTTTCTTTGCCGAGCTACACTCTTTTGCGAAGTGACCATAATTTTGACAATTGTAACATCTAACTTTGGATTTATCAAATCCAAGTTTACCTTCGGGATTGAGATCTTTTCTGCCTGTTCTCTTCATAAACTTCTTACCTCTTCTGACAATCATAGCCATAGACCAATTGATATCCATCAATTCTAAATCATCCGGGTCTATTTGTTCATAGTCTTCATCGGTCAATTCAGCACTAGTCAATTTTCCTGCTATAACTCCATCATACGACGAAACCATTGCTGAAAATAGTGCCATAAAATAATTTGTTGTTATAGCTGAAAAAGCACTTTGATTTGATGTTGGAATAGAGGATGATTGACTTGAATAAACCGGGTAAGTCACTGCAGCTTTTTGAGTAAAAGTGTCACTTGAAGAACCCCGAGACATATTTGCTTGGCCACTTGAAGTATTTTCAACATAAAATGCAGTTGTTGGTGGATTTGAATTAGCTTTCGCTTTTGCATGCATAGTAGATGCATTCTCACCAAAATATACACCCGGATTTTGAACTTGAGCTGGTTGAGTTTTAACCCGTTTCATGTCTAATTCTTGAGCCAGCAAGTTTCTTGTAAAATCATCATATGTAATGTCATCAAAACCCTTATCATGTGTCATAAGCAAGATATAACCTTCCCACGATGCAGGTAAAGCATCTAATAGCTTTTCCTTCATTTCACCCGCTTCTTTACTCACTCCGACTATGTCAAGTTCACTTACCAAATGTGATAATCGGGAAATCAGATCATTAATAGTTTCATTTGGAACATGACAAAAATTGTCGAATTCCTTCAACAACACTTTTTTCTTACTTTTCTTATATTGTGCATTTCCTTCACATCTGTGACATAAAGCATCCCATAAAGCCTTTGACGTTGAATGCATTTTGAATTGATGCAAAATATCTTTTGGTAAGGCCATTGATAAATTTGAATAAGCCTTCTTTTCCAATTTAAAAGCTTCTTTTTCAGCATCATTCATCTTATTGTACGGCTTTACTTGACCAGCCAACTCACCAGTTAGAAATTTTGGAACTTCATAGCCATCCAACATTGGTGTCCATACCGTAACATCCGTTACACCAATGTATGATTCGTAACGAGTTTTCCAATTATGAAAATCTTCAAATCTCATCAATTTCGGAACCTTGTTTGTAGTTCCTATCTCGTTATCATAATTCAGTATTGCTTGAACAGTTGAAGACATCGCTGCAAAAGCCTGGAACGGATCCATGATCCTTTACTAAAAAACTGTTCTAGCGGACCAAACTATCAACATCCGGACCAAAATTTCGATCTCCGGACCAAATTCAATTCACCGGACCAAAGAATTGTTACGGACCAAAGTGATCCGCCGGATCAGATTACTAGCGAACCAACTGGTACGCTGGAGTTACACTTGACGGACCAAACTGGTATGCTGAAACCACCACGGACCAGACTAAAACTGCCACGGACCAACTGATGAAGATTGCCTACCGGACCACCTTCAGCGGACCACACTCTCGATGAAGATTCACGTGCGGACCAACTGTTCTTGAGCCGTACCAACCCCGGACCACCAGCGGACCAGTGTAATTTCAAGCAAATTTGATAATTTTCAGTTGTTTTCGCTTGTAATCACAGCAGAACTCAACCAAATCGATCCAGGAGCATCTTGAACGTAAAAATCATACTGAATTGACTTGAAAATGAGACAAGTTGATGAAATTCGTACCACAAATGTTGTTTCTCTCTCTAAAACCAAACAAAACCGATCTGAACCACAGCAAACGAGCAAACCTGCTCTGATACCACTTGTCAAACACAGTTCTGATCTTGCTAGTGCATGATTAACATCGGAAATGTAACACTCCAGGTAAATAATAGTTCTTTGATTAGATTCCAATCTTTCAAAAGAACGCATGCATACACTAGAACACTTATTTATTCTGTTTTTGCATTTTTCCACCTTTAAACAAGATTACTCAAACACAAGAACTATGTTACACCACTGATTTCAAGCAAGCATTATCTTTATATCATACTAGCAAATATCAGATATTGATCAACACATTCAATGAAACATACAAGTACCTACAGCCTTTCAATCTAGTTTATCCATGGTTAGTTACATTCACCGATGTACCATCATTTCTCACAAGGTTGGATCACATTTCTCAATTTTTGAATTTCCAGTCTAGTTTAAGTTTTGAATTTCCAATTTTTTTATGCTTTTTCATGTTTTAATACAGAAAAACACACAATTCATGCTATTTTTTGTATTTTTCATATGAATCTCCCCCCTAAAAAGTAGAAAACTAAAGAAAAATATTAAAAATAAAAAAATAATTGATCAACTGAATTAGACGGCATCCAGTTTTGTAATCCCATTAATTTGCAACAAAAATTTAAAACGAGTTTTGTCAAATGCTTTGGTAAACAAATCAGCTCGTTGAAAATCTGTATGAATCTTTTGCAAATCAATTAATTTCTTTTCGTAGCAATCCCGGATAAAATGATATCGGATATCAATGTGCTTAGTTTTTGAATGCTGATCTTGCTAGTGCATGATTAACATCGGAAATGTAACTCTCGAGGTAAATAATAGTTCTTTGATTAGATTCCAAGCTCAGATTACAGAGAGAGATTACAGAGAGTAAACACACAAGAAAACACACAGTTAAGCTCAACACTCTTAACAACTGACCTCTCTAACTGAGCTAAAACTATTTATATACATTCTGTCCAGTGGATCAACTAACCCGCGTACCAGATGGTCCGGCGTACCATCTGGTCCGCAACTGGTCCGCAGAGACCAGAATACACAAACTTAATTAACTATTACATAACAAGACCTAGCACTAGACAACAAAACTTGTTCTAACAAATTTCTCTTGTAAAAGGTCAGAAGCCGGGTTGGTTTTGGTTTGTATAGGTGGAGGAGACCTAGTAACCACTGTTTTCTACTTTTTGGAACTTCTAGATGGTTTGGTAGTAGGAGTTGTGGAAGTGATGTTTGTTGAATTAGGCCTCTTCCTATTTAGTCAGATATAAAATAGTAGAGAGGAGGATGAGGATGGGACATGTGTTGGCTCAACAACTGCTGGTGTTGCAGTGTTCTCACCTTGAGCAAGTTACTCATGTGCACCAACAATTTCAGGTTTCTCCTCATCTTATTGAGGATCAGCCGGAAATTGCCTCAGAACTTGCATGGGTTGGTCAGTGTCCCTTCCAAGAAATGGTGACTTATTGAGAGCCAAATTTGAAAAAGTTTTCTCATTCAAAACTTTTGGTTGTAAAACTCTGCCACTGAAAATAATTTGTGGGTAATCTTTCTTTAAAATGTATGATAAAAATCTTTGATAAACGAAGAAAGAAAAGTTTTCAGCATTGCATTTTAAGGTAAGAAAAATGAGTTCAGGGAATTTGAAGTGTTCACCCTTAACAACAACATAGAAAGAAGATACTTGTTCTGTTGCCATCTCATCGAAACCGCCCCCTTTTGGAGTAAGGCATACCATCAACGTATGGGCCAGAAATCTCCAATTATACAGAAGTTGGCCCTTCTTAATTGTTTTACTTTTTGTGGAACCACCATAGCCGAGATCGATGAACAAGGAAGATATTCTTTTGAATCAATCTTCAAGTAACTGTCTTCATTCTTTAGTTTCAACTGTTATATCACCATGTCCTCAGTGATTTCAACTGCAACATTTTTCACCTTTGAAGAAACATACGACACTCCATCATCGTCTTCATAAACCTTGGCATTGTTCCAGAATTCCTCCATTAATTCTTCATAAATCACTGCCTCCACAGTGTGCGCATGATGTAAGTGTGATTTTTTAAGAAATTCAATCATTTCATTGGCGATCTCTGTTTTAATTTGTTTCTCCAAGTATGCCACTAGGTTATGTTCGACTGCGAACTTGAAGTCTTTCGCTTGTTTTGCGCCACCGGAACTTGCTTTAGGAGCCATTGATGATGTATATTGTGAAAAAGATGAAGGATTTTTTGGGAATTTTGGAAAAGATTTGGGAGACTTCGAGACGAAAGTTTTTACAGGTTTTTGAAAGAATAAGGGAAGTTAGGGCATTTCTGTTTGACATAGGTTGACTCAGAGGAGAGAGAAAAAATACAACGGTTCAGAAAAGTGACTAATGGGACCCCTAAATATCCATTAGCTGTCATTGCGTCAAGTGTTTGTATGTTACAACACATTTAAGCACGACATCCCAGACAAATACTTAAAAGTACCTCAGATATTTAATGGTAAGAATTTGATGGGGTTTTAAATGCATATCCGCTTAGAAAATTATGCCTTTTGGTTAATTAAATGTATAGCCCTTTGTAAAAGTCTAACTGGAAGTTCAAGCGGAACACCTTTTCTCATATTAAAACCAAAAATTTATTCCGTTTGAAATTCAAGCAGAACAATTTTCCGCTTGGAAGAATTTGTTTTTCCTTAGACCTTTGACCCTAACAGTGGTTGACTAACAAGACAGATTTCCAGTTGATGTTCACCCGGAGAAATTTAGTCTTTGAGTGTCTCACAAGTTGAATAAAAAATGAAGTTTAGATTCACAAAACAATTGAATTTTGAAAATTTCCTTGTATCAATTGCCATAGTTTGACAGTAGGTAACTGACTATGGTTAAAATTATTGTTTAACCGATACAAATATTTTCTTTTTCTTTTCTTTTTGTATCAAGAGATGGACTCTTGACACATGGTTTTATTTTAATTAAAGGTATCTGTAAAGCTTGAATTTTAATCAAAGTTCATCATCCCAATTGTTGTGATGAGATAGAAAAATCTAACTTCATCAAAAGCTTTTGTAAAGAGATCAGCTAATTGGTTATCCGTGTGAACTTTGAGTAATTTAATCGGATTCTTTTCAGCACAATCTCTAATAAAGTGGTACCTGATATCAATGTGCTTTGTTTTGGAATGCTTTATGGGATGGTTGGTGATGGAAATGGCACTGTTGTTTTCAGCAAAGATAGGAGTCTCCATGAATGTGATTCCATAGTCCAACATCTGAAATTGGATCCACAAGACTTGCCCACAGCAGCTTGAAGCAACAATATACTTAGCTTCAGCAGTAGAAGTAGAAACACAGGTTGGTTTCTTGCATTTACATGAGACTAGCCTCTCCCCCAGAAATTGACATCCACCTGATGTTGATTTCTTATCAAGATTGCAGTCCCCATAATCACTATCAATGAATGCTTGGAGAGAGAAATCAAAGTTCTTAGGATACCATAAACCTAATTTAGGTTGACCTTTGAGATATCTGAAAATTCTCTTGACTGCCAACATATATGATTCCTTGGGTGTTGCTTGATACCTTGTACATAGGCAAACACTAAACATAATGCCAGGCCTACTTGCAGTAAGGTACATCAATGATCCAATCATTGCCCTATACATATGCTCAGCCACTGTTTTCACCATTTGAGTCGGTAGATAACTTATCAGATGTGGAGATAGGAGTTTTGGCACTTGAAGCTGACTACATGTCAAATTTTTTGAGAATATCTTGGATATACTTTAATTGATTCAAGAAAGTACCTGCAGTATTTTGCGTCACTTGTAGCCCCCAAAAGAAGCTAAGTTCACCCATGGAGCTCATTTCAAACTTGGCTTGCATCAGTGTTTCAAACTCCTTGCATAGTGTAGGATTGGATGAACCAAAGATGATGTCATTCACATATATTTGCACCATAAGCATGTCATTTCCAACACATTTGATGAAGAGTGTTTTGTCAATAGCACCTCTTTTGTAGCCATTTTCTAGAAGGTATGTTGAGAGAGTCTTATACCATGTTTTAGGTTCTTGCTTCAGACCATATAATTCCTTAATTAATTTGGACACCATGTTAGGATGGTGTGGGTCTTCGAAACCAGGAGGTTGACATACATACACTTCTTCATTTAACAATCCGTAGAGAAAAGCACTTTTTACATCCATTTGGAATACTTGGAAGTTCTTGAAAGCTGCATAGGCTAAGAAGACTGATTTCTTCCAACCTGGAAACTGGTGCAAAAACTTCATCATAGTCAATACCTTCCTCTTGAACACATCTTTCTTGTTTCTGAATACCCATTTCGTGCTAATTGGTGGAGGCACCCCTTTAGGTAAATCTACTAGCTCCTAAACCTTCTATTTGTTGATATGAAATAGCTTTTCTTGGATGGCTTCTACCTAGCTATTATCTTTCAGTGCTTCAGTTACTTTTTTTTTGTACAACTTGGGACAGAAATGCAGCATGAAAGCAAATATTTGCATCGACAGGAACAAGGAAGAACTTAGTGTAAGATGTTACACAAATGTGATTTTCAGACAAAACGAGACGATTTCGATCACAAACGAGATATGTCTTACCCTGAACGGTGGAGCCATAACTTGGAAGAGTACCAAGCAATCAGTATCCACTACAAAATCGGAATACATGGCAGCATGTGATCCTGCAGAGAATGATGCTTGGATGAAGGAGTTCATTGTTGATCTCGATGTTGTGCCTAGTATACAAAGGCCAATCGAGATACGTTGTGACACGACTGGTACCATTGCTCAAGCAAAGGAACCATGATTGCATCACAGTATAAAGCATATTCTACGAAAGTTCCATTACATTTGAGAAATACTGGAATGAGTCGATGTCATCATAAGCAAGATCCATACTGATCAAAATCTGGCAGACCCATTTACTAAACCTATGCCACACGTCAAACATGAGGAGCATGCTGAGAAAATAGGTCTTACATTTGAGAATCAGTGGATTTGATTTGTATTTAGAAATTTGGTGCATTCGAAAGTACAGACAAATATTCTCGGTTTATCTTAATATTTAAGGAGTTATATATAAACTAATTGTCTTCGATTATTAGTACATTAAGAATTCTATGTATTCAAAATTTCCATAGATGATCAAATACGTGGGAACGAATCTGAGTGATAGACTATTTCTGAGTTATGATCAGATTCATAAGATGAATGCTCAAGAAGTGTTGAGAATCATATTCAGAGATATTTTATTGGTTGAATAAATATAGGACGTAGCCCACTTCAAAATAATCTTCATAGATCAATGTCATAAGATATTTTGATAATGGTACAATCATGTTGTCCTTAGACCTGCGGTGAAAACTAGAGAGAACGTTTGCTGAAAGGTCAATCTTTGACTTTATCTAACGCTGCGTCCTTGATAGGGCAGTAATAAGGGTACTTAATTGGGAATGATATGAAGCTAAGTGGGAGCTGTTTGTAGCCAAAGGAATCTGTTCTCTTAATTCCATAAGAGTTGAACATTCTGGCGTCGTCGTTGAATTTGAATAGTGAAAATGCATGGTCATGCTCGCACTATGATTAGTTCGTTAAGACTAATTCAAATTGGGACGAAAGTAAAATTGTTAAACACTATATGAGATTGACCTAAGAGATCCATGTCTCATGCTTAACGAGTGTTCTTAACAGAGGGATAAATGATCAGGCTACCATAGGTTATAGTATTTGGTTTGATCAAGGCAGTTGATAAACACAAAGAACTAGTTGATAGTGATTTTGTCTTACCTTATTGGAAGGAAGAGAATGTAGCTAGGTGTCCAATTCCTTACACGTTATAGAGTGTTATCGACGAATTATCTAAGTGGGTGTTTGTTGGATAGTGTCTGATCGTCGGATAATATTAACGTAACTATCGAGGTCCGATACAAAAGGGTTACACTTTGGGCAACGAACAAGAATGTTAATTTAATTAACATATTCACGATTAATAATAAACACGGTGGACATTTTATTTATAAAATGTAGATAAATTAATAATGAGATAATTAATTAGTTGTGGATTAATTTAATTATGAGATAACTAAATTGGTCAAGATATATATATATTGTTGGACTCGGTCTGCCCAAGACACATACTAGATTGATGTGGCTAGTACGTTATGATCCAAGACGGGTCATACCCAATAACGAGCTAGACAAACACCCAATGAATATTTATTTAGATATGATCAATTAAATAAATGTCACTTATAGAAGATAATTAGAAATCGGTTTCTAATTAATTGAACTTGTATTAAATCATGTGGATGATTTAAATTATAGAAGCAAGATAAAAATGTTATTTAATTGGTTAAATAACATGTTACACAACATATAAAAGGTTATATGTTATACTTCATTTTAGTACACAACATGTAATGTGTTACATGACTTAAGCATAGTGTCTAAATGAACAAAGACTAGAAAATGGACTAGGTTCATTGGAGGGTTTTAAAAGATTTCAAAAACCATTTTCCCCCTCCTTTTTCCCCCTCTAGAGCCGGCCTCCCACCCTCTTTATGAGGGTGGTTGAGCCTTTTTATTTAAACAAGACATATGGTCTTGAGATTGGGACTAGTCATTGATAGCATTTTGCCTTCTCCAATACTCAAGTTCTTTCTCTCTCTTCTTCCATTGCAAGAACACTTTTCTTGCTAGAAAATCTGGAAATTGATTCCAAGATCTTGTTGGTTTCGGATTCAACAAGAGAGGAAGGAAGAGTTAGTCTTCAAGAAATCCTAGCAACAAGGGTGGTTGTTGCTTGAGCTCGTGGGTATCATCACTTGAGGCTTTCAAGTTAGAAAGCAAGCCGGTTCATCCACATCATCTTCTTCACAATCTTGAGCTTGGAAGAAGGTATATCTAAAACCCCCTATGGTTGGTTTTAGTTTTGATAGCATGCATACATATTTGGATCCTTGGTTTTGGGTTTTATAATCAAGTGTTAAAATCGGTTTTAACATCAACTAATCAAACTATAGTTTTGAATTTCCGCTGCGTTTTACATTTTAAGGAATTAAAATGGCTTTGATAATGTTCTTAAAACCCAACAATGGCATCTAGAGCCGCTTATATGGATGCATGCTTCAAAGAGCTAGTTGGTTAGCTCCACAAAGCTCTTGGTTTTGGTTCCTCATACCACAAACCGAAAGTTTTGTTCATGGTTTCCCTTTGTCTTTCAAGATGCTTCACTAACATGCATGTGGTTATCTTGAAAGATTAAAGCATTTTATCATTTTGTTGTTTTTGTTGTTTGGACAACAAACCCAAGTTTTCGGTTTTGTGTTGGACCGAAAAGGGAAATGGGTTAAAAGGGAACCATTTGTACATATGGATGTATTTTTAGATATATGTTTGGTGCATAAAGCCTAGCCAAAAGACCTTGTGATTGTTTGTGGTGAATGTTTGTGCTTGTTGTAATTATTCAAAAGTTGTAATAATTTCAAGTTCCTCATTTTGGGCATGTAATCTATTTATTTCATTTGGTATGTAATGTAATAGATTAGGTGCATTTTGTTTTACTAGAAAAATGTATTAGGATCCATATTTTGTAAAAAGGAAGAATGCACAAGATGGAGGATCTTGGATGCCCAAAGGAGTCAAGCAAAACACAACCAAAGGAGGTCACTTCAAGCATTTGGATGCGGGGTCAAGTGGGAGTTCACAACACATCACTTGTGTTTTGTCCCTTAGGAGAGACCGAGACACTCCTTTTAAATAGCAGGAGTGCTTCTGCACCCCTGCTACAGGTAACAGGTGTTGTCCCAGAAACACCCCTGTTACTGCTAAAAGGTGTTGTCCATGACACACTCCTGTTACGGCTAGCAGGTGTTGTCAATAGTTGGCTATGGCTATGCACCTATTTTATTATGCTTGTGTGGTTGTTTATTTTCATGTTTGGATGATATTTGGATATGCATGCTAAAACAAACTAATAAACATTAACAAGCTAAAACCGGTTCTTAAAATATCATTAACAAAGACTAATAAAATGGGTTTTATTAAGTTGATGATGATTTATCAATAAAATGGGTTTTATTAAAAAGAACCATGAAATATGGATTTCAAACAACACTTGGGTACCATACATTTGAATGCATGTGAATTGTATGGTACATAGAGTTTTCTACACTAGAATTATGAAAACTAAAAACGACCCTTTTGAAAACAAGTTTAAACGCCATCCTTTTGTACAACACTCAATTTGCTTGTAAACTCTTTATGGGATAAAGGTCACCTAACCGTATTTGAGGGAACTTGTATATTTGAGGTAGGTTTACCATGTATGTGGGATAAAGGTCACCTAACCACTTACATATGTAAATTTACACGTGTGTATAAGTAGGACAACTTGATTTGGGGACCATGTGAATAGGGTCACCGAAGCATGGGGAACCAAAGGCATTGATGGGATTAAACATGCCAACTAAACATAAGATGTTTAATCGATCCCATACTACTAGAAGTTGCAAAGAGTTGCAATTGTCAAACGTTGACAACTTAAATGTAACGTTGGATTCTAGGTTTTAATTTATTAATTGTCTATGAGACATAAAAGGGTATTAAATAAATTAAAAGGTTAATATTGATATCAAAGATACTTAATAGAACTTTGTTAATTTTTGTAGATGGCCAATAATAACGAAATCATCCCCGCCACAAACGTCCATAACCTATCGCTAAGATCCATCTTAGACAAGAATCGTCTCAACCAAGACAACTTTGTGGATTGGTACCGTAACTTGAGAATTGTTCTCAAACAAGAAAAGAAGTCTTATGTGTTGGACGATCCTATCCCCGACGAACCCGATGTCGAAGACGTTGAGGCTTATGCCGATTGGGTGAAGTACACCGAGGACTCCGTCCAAGTTTCATGCCTCATGCTAGCAAGTATGATCCCTGAGCTACAAAAGGATTTAGAAAATCATGGGGCATACGACATGATATGCCAATTGAAGGAAATGTTCCAACAAAAGGCAAGAACCGAGCGCTTCGAAACGGTTCGAGCACTCCATGCATGTCGTATGGACGAGTCACAAACGGTTTCATCCTATGTTCTTAAGATGAAGAGCCTCATTGATCGTCTTGAAAGGCTCAATTGTCCCGTTTCAAAAGAGTTGGCTACGGATTTGATCCTCAACTCTTTGTCAAAGAAGTTTGACACTTTTGTATTGAATTACAATATGAATGGTTGGGAGAAGACCATTCCCGAACTTCATGGGATGCTCAAAACGGCCGAGCAAGGGATGGGCAAAAGTGTTGTGCCCGTTCTAACGATCAATGAAGGTAGTAGCAAGAAAAGGTCTCGCTCTACCTCTAGTTCCTCAAAGGCAAAGGTTGCCAAAGGAAAGGGATTCGTCAAGGGGAAGGGCAAGAAAGAAAACCCCAAACCGAAGGAGAAGAAGCAAAAGATTGCTTCAAATGATCCATGCTTTGAGTGTGGTGAGGTAGGACATTGGAAGAGGAATTGTCCAACCTATCTCAAAGGGTTGAAAGAGAAGAAAAATGAAGGTCAAACCTCGGGTAAGACCTTTATGATTTATATTGAGCTTAATGCCATTTCTTCTAACACATGGGTATTGGATACCGGATGTGGAACTCATATATGTAATATGTTGCAGGGGTTCAAAAGAAATAGGCAATTGAAGGCGGGAGAAGTTAGTCTCTTCATGGGCAATGGAGCGAAAGTTCAAGTTGAAGCCCAAGGAGACTACATTTTGGAACTTCCAAGTGGTTTGGAAGTAATTTTGAATAATGTATTATATGCTCCTAGTTTGACTAGGAACATAATTTCCGTTTCCCGTTTAAGACATTTTGGATATGATTTTAAATTTGTTAACAATGATATCCATGTTTCAATGAATGACGTGTTTTATTTTAAAGCTAGCCCTTTAAATGGTATTTATGAATTGGTTCATGAAAACACATCATACAATAGCTCAATGTATCAAACTAACACCAAGAGACTCAAAAGAGATTTGAGTGACACCTACATTTGGCATTGCCGCCTTGGTCACATAAATAAGAACCGCATACTAGCGTTACAAAAGAGTGGTCTTTTGAAAACAAATGATAATGATTCCTATGAAGTATGCGAATCTTGCCTACAAGGCAAGATGACTAAGGCACCTTTTAGTGGCACCACCGAAAGAGCAAAAGATTTTCTAGGGATCATACATTCGGATGTATGTGGACCTTTTAAGCCAACATCTAGGAATGGTGAAAGATACTTCATCACCTTTACCGACGACTATAGTCGCTATGGGTATGTGTACTTGTTAGCACACAAGGATGAAGCTTTTGAAATGTTCAAAATCTTCAAGAATGAAGTAGAAAATCAACTCAACAAGACAATAAAGATCCTTCGTTCGGATAGAGGAGGTGAATACCTTAGCAATGAATTTCAAAACTATCTTCGGAGTTGTGGGATTGTCTCACAACTTAGTCCACCTCGAACACCACAACATAATGGTGTATCGGAGAGGAGGAATCGAACCCTATTGGATATGGTTCGATCTATGATGAGTAGAAGTTCCTTACCTCTATCATTTTGGGGTTATGCCCTACTCTCAGCGGCCCGTATTTTGAATATGGCCCCAACCAAGAAAGTGGAAAGGACACCTTTTGAGTTATGGCATGGAAGGGTTCCATCCTTATCTTATCTAAAGGTGTGGGGTTGTGAAGCTTATGTAAAGCATGATGCTTCAAACAAGCTAGAACCCCGATCCACTAAGTGTATATTTGTAGGATATCCTAGAGATTCTATAGGATATTACTTCTACAATCCAACAGAGCAAAAGGTATTTATAGCTAGAAAGGCCGAGTTTTTGGAAACTAAGTTCCTTATGGAAGGAACTAGTGCAAGAACGGTGGAACTTGAGGAGGATCAAGAACCACAAGCCGATACACGTTTGGTTGAAACTAGCCCTCAACAAGAAATTGTTGAAGATGATCAAATGGTTGATCAAAACACAAACAACGTTCGTAGATCCGGTAGAACTAGTAGTCCACCCGAAAGATATGGATTTTTCATGGAGGGATGCTATGTGGTAGATTCGGATGAACCAACCACTTATCGTGATGCAATGTCCGATTCCGAATCGGAAAAATGGTTGGAAGCCATGAACGTTGAGATGCAATCCATGCATGATAACCAAGTATGGGACTTGGTAGAGCGACCTCCTAACTCCAAGGTAGTTGGAAGTAAGTGGGTTTTCAAGAAGAAAACCGACATGCATGGAAACTTAGACACATTTAAAGCTCGACTTGTAGCAAAAGGTTTCACTCAAACTCAAGGGGTTGATTATGATGAAACTTTCTCGCCTGTAGCAATGCTAAAGTCGATAAGGATATTATTTGCCATAGCCGCCCATTATGATTATGAGATATGGCAATTGGATGTCAAAACGGCTTTCCTAAATGGATATCTTGAGGAAGATGTCTATATGGCTCAGCCCGAGGGTTTTGTCGATCCAAAACATCCTAACAAAGTGTGTAAGTTAAAGAAATCAATCTATGGATTGAAACAAGCATCAAGGAGTTGGAATCAGCGTTTTGATGAAGAAATAAAGAAATTTAGCTTCATCAAGAACGAGGATGAGGCTTGTGTGTATAAGAAGGCTAGTGGGAGTATAATAACTTTTCTAGTATTGTATGTAGATGACATACTACTATTTGGGAATGACATTCCAACCTTGGAAGGTGTAAAAGCCTGGCTTGGAAGTTGCTTTTCCATCAAGGATCTTGGTGAAGCCACCTATATTTTGGGAATAAAGATCTATAGGGATAGATCAAGGCGCCTGATAGGTTTGAATCAAAGTGCATACATTGACAAAGTCTTGAAAAGGTTCAAGATGGAGAACTCTAAGAAAGGTTTGGTACCTATTCAAAAGGGGACTATATTGAGTAGGACTCAATGTCCAAGCTCAAAGGTTGAGCAAGACAAAATGAAAGGAATCCCATATGCGTCTGCTATTGGATCGATTATGTATGCTATGATATGCACTAGACCGGACGTGTCATGCGCCTTAAGCATGACAAGAAGATACCAACAGAATCCAGGAAATAGCCATTGGATGGCTGTCAAAAGTATATTAAAATATCTTAGAAGGTCTAAGGATATGTTCTTAATATATGGATCCGATGAGAAGGAACTCGTTGTAAGGGGTTACACGGATGCGAGTTTCCAAACGGATCGAGATGATTCTCGTTCACAATCGGGGTATATCTTCATTATGAATGGAGGGGCGGTCTCTTGGAAGAGCTCAAAGCAAGATGTGGTTGCGTTGTCCACTACGGAATCAGAATACATCGCCGCATCTTTGGCCGCGCAAGAAGCCGCATGGTTGAAGAAATTTATTGCCGAACTAGGGGTTGTTCCTACCATTCAAGGACCCCTAGAGATCCTTTGTGATAACGAGGGAGCGATTGCTCAAATCAAGGAACCTCGTGATCATCAAAAGGTAAGGCACATCGAGCGGAGATTCAACTACATAAGGGATGAAGTTGCAAAGGGAAAGATATGTATTCGCAAAGTTCACACCAATGACAATGTCGCTGATCCACTCACGAAGCTCCTAGAACGCCCAAAGCATGAGGGTCATGTTTGTGCTATGGGACTTCGACATTCTAGTGATTGGATATGATTTATATTTTGTATTTCGATATCGGAACAATGTTTATTTTGACACTTTTATATGAATGTGGGATTTCATTTAAATTGTGTAGTGTTCCATTTTTGCATGTTTAAATCCGTGAATAAGTTACTTATTCTAAATGTCCGTAGTCGATCATATTTGTGGGAACGAATATGAAGGTAAGACTATTATGAACTTGGATTGGTGGATATTCATAAGGTATGAATATGGAGCAATGGGTTGCTACCAAGGTTCATAGATATTTGTGGGAGACAAATATTGGACGACCCGCTCTCAAGTCTTACCCCATGGAATCTTAATTGATTGATCATAAGTAAGCTTGAGTAAAGGAGAATATCATTTGTATCCTCTGACCTGAGATACATATTGGGTCTTGATATTCACCAAGCATTATGCTTTGACTTAGTTCTTCGCTGTTCTGAAACATGGCAGTACATAAGGCTAAGCTCAAGCATGATACTAGGTGTTTGTGAGAGACGTATGTAGTCAAGATGGAATTTGTCCCTCTTATTCGTTGAGAGTTAAATGTCTAAGGCCTGAATTAAGTTAAATCTAATAGAGAGTGATCACTCTATGTCTCTAGGATTTAACATGACATTTGTGACAAAAGGATAAATGATCGTTTCACCTAAAACATTTCAAGTGGTGACTTGAAGGAGATGATGTTATTGAATGGCACTAAGTCATGCGTATTAGGGGTAACAAACCGTTGTTAGGCGGTATTTGTTGCTTGCATCAATCTTCTATGAATCTTGTGCAAGTGGGAGATTGTTGGACTCGGTCTGCCCAAGACACATACTAGATTGATGTGGCTAGTACGTTATGATCCAAGACGGGTCATACCCAATAACGAGCTAGACAAACACCCAATGAATATTTATTTAGATATGATCAATTAAATAAATGTCACTTATAGAAGATAATTAGAAATCGGTTTCTAATTAATTGAACTTGTATTAAATCATGTGGATGATTTAAATTATAGAAGCAAGATAAAAATGTTATTTAATTGGTTAAATAACATGTTACACAACATATAAAAGGTTATATGTTATACTTCATTTTAGTACACAACATGTAATGTGTTACATGACTTAAGCATAGTGTCTAAATGAACAAAGACTAGAAAATGGACTAGGTTCATTGGAGGGTTTTAAAAGATTTCAAAAACCATTTTCCCCCTCCTTTTTCCCCCTCTAGAGCCGGCCTCCCACCCTCTTTATGAGGGTGGTTGAGCCTTTTTATTTAAACAAGACATATGGTCTTGAGATTGGGACTAGTCATTGATAGCATTTTGCCTTCTCCAATACTCAAGTTCTTTCTCTCTCTTCTTCCATTGCAAGAACACTTTTCTTGCTAGAAAATCTGGAAATTGATTCCAAGATCTTGTTGGTTTCGGATTCAACAAGAGAGGAAGGAAGAGTTAGTCTTCAAGAAATCCTAGCAACAAGGGTGGTTGTTGCTTGAGCTCGTGGGTATCATCACTTGAGGCTTTCAAGTTAGAAAGCAAGCCGGTTCATCCACATCATCTTCTTCACAATCTTGAGCTTGGAAGAAGGTATATCTAAAACCCCCTATGGTTGGTTTTAGTTTTGATAGCATGCATACATATTTGGATCCTTGGTTTTGGGTTTTATAATCAAGTGTTAAAATCGGTTTTAACATCAACTAATCAAACTATAGTTTTGAATTTCCGCTGCGTTTTACATTTTAAGGAATTAAAATGGCTTTGATAATGTTCTTAAAACCCAACATATATATATTAAGGTCTTTTGAAATCTTATATGTATGATATATGTTATATTTTGAATTTCAAATACTTAAATAATTAGTTATTAAGCTATTAAGGTTGGATTCAAATTGATTTAGCTGACATAATTATCCTATCAGCTTAATCTATAAATAGAGATCAAAACCCCATAATTCAACAAACCTAAAAATCACAACACCATAGAGAGAGCCAAGAAATTTCGGCCCCCTCCCCCTCCTCCTTGCGTCGCCGCCGTCGTCGCCACGATCGCGCAACCACGAGTCGTCGTGTATTCTAGCCGGTTTTCTAGAAAGGTATATTAATTATCTTTCTACGTTTATTATTATTAGGTTTTGTCATAATAGTTATGAGATCAAAACCCTAATCGTGAAACAGTCATCTAGCAAGAGTGTTCGTTGAACCATAGTGTCTCGTTTACTTTAATCACGACTAGTTAATTTTGTGTTATTCGGGTTGTTTGAATCACTGATGGGATCAATTAAGAATTGACCTTGTGTACACACTTCCGCCACGTGACTTGTTTTTCAAGTCACGAACTCTAAAATTTAAAATCGTACACAGAATCACAGCAATACAGACCTTCTGTCCTGGGTGCTCTAAGCAAAATCATTTCCTCGGGAATTTTCTATCCAGGTTTAAGTATGATAGCCTCTTTCTCATTAAACATGACATTCAATCTCTTGTCACACATTTTTGAGACACTGAGTAGATTGAAATTCAAGGTATCAACAAAATTGGCTCTATCAAAGCTTACCAAACCATTTGTTACATCTCCTTGTGCTGAGATATACCCTTTTGTACTTCCAAAAGCTACAGACTTCCATTGTGCATTTTTGTATTTTCTAAAATCAGCTTATTCCTTGTCATATGGCTGTTGCATCCACTGTCAACGACCCATAAACTGTCTTGACCTTTATTTTGCACCTGCACATATAAAATATTGATTAATTTTTGTAGGGGACCCAAGCCTTTGTGGTTTTGGGCACTGGCGGACCTATAGCTTGGCTATGGGGTTCGACCGACACCCATGAAATTTTGTATTTACTTGCTATGTATAGGACTTCATCTTAACCAACCCCAAGAAATTTTGTTACCGACCCCCAAAAAAATTTGAGATAGAAAAAAGAGAAAGAAAATGACATTATCAAAATATTCCGGCACCGGCGATAATGGAGATACGAAGAAGATGAGAAGATTGAAAGAGAAGAGATAAACAATCTCATGTACTGTTTTGGGAATATGCAAAAGCAAAATATATCTGACATAATATATTTTGTTTCCTTCCTTTATTTTGTCGTATACATTGAACTTTTTACCATTTTAGTTTAATTAAAATAAAGAATATTGAATTTGTTTTCATAGTCTTTTGATTTTTACATTTTATTGTCTGTAACATTTATATTTTCATATTTTCGTTTTTTTTATAATTTTATTAGTTTGTTAAATAAAGTAATTACTAATTAGTGTGTTATCCATTTTCAAGCAAATGCTTAGAATCATTTGAATATTTGTTGCTTTATTTACTTGTAGTTTTTATAATTTTATTCATAATTTAACATTTTTTATAGTCTGTCTTTATTTTTTTTCTATTATTTTAATAAAGTTATTGTATGTTTTCATAACTTAATTTATGTGGTTGTCTGTGACGAGATGTAATAGGAGCTCATGATCAAAATAGCGACCTGACTCGATATACTTGAACCGGTCAAGAAAATTTGTATATATAGTATTAGATTGTCAAATTTTAAAATTTCCGACCCCCATAGAATAATTTTCTGGGTCCGCTACTGGTCTTGGGTCTGCCAAAAGCATCATTATACTTGTACTCTTTTAATGCTAAAGTATTCGGAATTGGTGGTTCAGTGAGTATATCATCTGATTCAAAGTCCAAGTTTTGTGCTTGACCTGCAGATTGATGGAACTTTTCATTTCCACCTACTATTCTATTCTTTCTTTTGTGAGCTTTTCTCTCTTTGAACTTTCTGAATTTCCTCTATTTGTTGGTTTCAACCCTTCTCCCCTAACTGGCTGAGATGTGATCTTGACCAATCGATCTAGTTCTATCAGGTGATAATGCAAATTTTTGTCGTATATAAGCATTTTGACTTGATTTTTCACCTTGAAACGGAAATGAGGAGCTTCCGCTTGAACTATTCATAAAGTTACTTTGATTGAAGTTTTTGCCATTTTGAAAATTTTCACGAGGGTTCGACTTTCCTCATGAAGGATTTCTCCTTCCGTGTCCCTGAAAGTGTTCAAATTTATCACTAAACGTAACGGTGGGTCTTTGTTTGGAAGCATTTTCCGATCTTAAGAGTTTTCTTTTTTCCGGCTGGACATTGGTTCGAGCGGAAAAATGTTCCCTTGAAATTGAGCCTGAAATTCCTTTTGTTTAAAAACTGAAAAGCTTCCATTTTTCTCATTACCGATTAAGACCTTGTTAGGATCAGACTCAAATTACTTAACTGTATGACTCCTTACTAGAGAATCTCTTTCTGTAAGTTTCTTTGAAAAATCAGATTTTTGAGTTTTGTCAATTTTGACCTTTGAGGTTTGACTTTTGCTTAAAGGGTTAAAGTAACACACATCATCAAGATGACCAAATTTTCCACAAACTATACACTCAGAGACTCTGGTTGTCTCAACTTTGTAAGCTTGAGTGTATTTAGGGGAATTTTCACTTGTTTCTTGATTATACACCAAATTTCCAAATTCTGATCTTGACTTGGTTTTTCCTTTTCAGCATGCTTTCCACCAATTTTAGAGTCTTTTGGTTTATAAAAGGTAGGTGGTGGAATAACAACTGTTGATTTTAAAATTCTTGAGTGATCAACCGGTGCTGAGGTGCTTGCACCAGTGATATCAAATTTGTTGGACTCACAAGTTTCTTCAACAACAGTTGATGAAGATATGTTATCAACATTCAAACTCACTAAGCTATCCGATTTTAAAGCTTCAATTGGTTCTACCACTGGTGAATACTCGCATGGTGGTTCAAAATTGATGTAACCAATACCTGATTTTCCATACATGGCACCTTTCTAATGTTTTTCAGCCTTTTCATTTGCTTTTTGGAACTTATCACATGTAAATTGAGCTTCAGTTAACTTAACTTCAAGAGCACCTTTGTCAGATTTAGCATTTTTTGTTTCTTTTCTTGAAATGTTAAGTTTAGACAAACATCAATCTGAGTTTCTAAATTTGATTTTGCTTGTTTCAACAACTCAATCTCATCATTTAGATTCGAAACCTTTGAAATGCAAGAAGCTTCAGTTTTTCTAAAACATTCCTTTAGTTCAGTTGAATTTGAAACTTCTTCAATTAGCTCAGTATTATGATTTCTGTATTTGTTAACTTGCTCAACACATGCAGGAGTACACAAATGTTCTAACACTTCCTAAGGAATGGATGTTACATGATTCGAAGTAGAGTCTTCCTTTGCCATCAAAGCATCGTTGATTGGCTCAAATTGCACTATAACTTCTTCCGAGTCGACATAGTTAGTTTGACTAGCCACTGTTGTAGTTACATTGTTGTTGTTGCTTCCACTTGGCTTTGGTGCGGTCGGACCGGAGCTTGAAGTGGGTGAGTTGTTGCTGCTGCTTTGACGTTTGCCATGAGTTTGATTTTGACCATCTTTCCTAGAGTTTGAGCATTCTTTAGCAAAATGTCCTAATTGGTGACAGTTGTACATTTGACTTTACTTTTGTCAAGACCAATTGTAGCACCTTTAGCTCTTTTGTAGCTTCGTCAATTTCGCTTGTAAAAACGCTAAGCTCTTACTGACACCATGGCAAGTTGAGCTAGAATGTCCATTTCTTCCAAATCATCTACATTTATACGTTCCAAATCTTCATGAGTGAAGCAAGTATGTGACTTAGCTGCAACGTGTGCATTTTGGTGTGAATTTTCAAAAGTGTGAGAGACTTGCTCTTGATGTCTAGGAGTCTCAAGAAAACTGAATGTTGGTGTCTGAGTACAAAAAGTGGTGGTCATATTTCTTCGAGGTTGAAAATCAGTAGTGATAAGAGCAGTTTAGTGATGTTGAGTTGTTTCAGAAAGTGTGTTCAGTTTTTGGTTAAGTTCCATTTCATAAGCACATAAAATGCCATGCAGTTCACTCAGCTTTATCTTTTTAAGATCCTTACATTATTTTAGGCTGACACTTTAAAACATCCACATTGAAGGTAGAGATCTTAGACATTTTCTGTTTACATTAGCTTGCTCCAGTATTACATCTACTTTTTGAAGTTCATCAAGTAAGGTGACAAAACGGAGTTACTAGTTTGTCATTGTTTCACCAGTTTTGAAACTGAAGTTTTCATATCTTTTTTTAAATGTCCTTGTTTTCTCTAACCTCAGTGGTTCCCTCATACATTTCGTTCAAGGCAGTCCGTAAATCGAAAGTGGTTTTGTACCCTTTGAACCCAGCTTGTATGGATTTAGGGAGTGCTGCCTGCAAGGTCTAGTAGGCCTTGAGGTCAGGTTCAACAGTTTTGTGGTCAATTTCAGTGTATATATCAAGAGGTTTAGGTACTTTAACGTTTGCATCTCATCATATTTAACAGTAGGAGTACTTGGACCAACAGTGAGTGACTTCCAAATACGATAGTCTAAACTACGAACAAACCCCCATTCAAAGTTTCCAAGTGTCGAAATCATCGGGAGTAAACATTGGTGGTTTGCTTGTGTTACCATTTGAGGACACAACACTGACTTCAGTAATTTTCAAAAGTTTTAAGAGAGAAAAGAAATACTTAAACAGTAGAGTAGACAAGTAAATATCAACTTTGAAGGACTATGAGTCTTCAAAGTGAGAGCCAACACTGTGATACCACTTGTAGGATCGTGATTTAAACACTTAGAGTTCACCTGGAATATTCGAATATTCGGCTGAACTCTAATATCACAGGTCCCGCTCGATATTAGAGTTCACCCGGAATATTCGCGTCCGCTTCAATATAGCTTTCTGGTTGAATTGATGGTTCCACTCAGACTCCCGCTCGAACCTTGTTCAGCCAGAACTTCTTAGTTTTCTTGATTCAGCCGGAACTCTCTAAAAACAATATTCCTTACAATCATGTTTGTCTCGTTTCATGGTCTTCTTGCCTGCATGTTCATGTTGTCTTTTGGGAGATTTAATTGCATTACACCAGTAGGATGTTATGTTTTTAAATCTTAAACAATTGTCTTATGCAACTTAAAAATGTCGTACCACTACTACATTTCCCGCTGCCACATTAAGTATTTTCAATAAAAATTTATGACTTGTGTTTCAAAAGAATGGCTTTTCTAAAAGAATATTTAGAGGTCGTTCATTCATAACCATGGCCATGATGCCTATCAGTAACTCGCATACGTTTCGCCGATTCCAGGGTGTGACACCTGATGCTACTCCCAATTGTGTTCGCCAGCTACTTACCTATAATATGAGCTAAAACACGTCAACAAAAAAAGTTGTTGGTGAGACGTAGCTAGTGACTCACAATCAAATAAGTTTAAAATACATGTATTGTTAGATGGTGGTTCCCGCTCGAGACTAAATCTCACTATGTCCTTCACGGGCGCGTGCCCCCATGCCTTTCATCATGGTTAACATGTATATACGCCATACCAACCCTAATATCTGACATAGCGCCACCTGATTGTATGAGAAACTACGTTCTACTTACACAGCTATTAAGTTACAGATACATGCCTCGAGGCCACACAAGGATCCTAATCACTCCCGGACATTTCCCGAGGAAATACCCGCACGGATATGAACCCCTAGCCGTCTAACAAATATATTAACATATATCATGCATGGTATTCTCATAAAACATTTTGACGCAACTCATATACAACCCCAAAAACATAAGTTGAAAAGGTAAGCTAACGGTACTCACAAATAACAAAAGTAGATGCAAGTAAGCACGGAACTAGAAATAATGCCCAACTTCTTGTCAAGCTAAATCACTTACTGAAAATGCGTCAGCGGTAGATCGTCTACTTGGTCGTGATGAAATCAATATTAATCGAATGAACACAAGATGTAAATACAAAGGATTTGTATTAGACCACTGAGAAACACCACAGACTACACATACAAGATCTAACCAAGAAGTGGTAAACCTATACAATACTTAACTATTTATACTTAAACTAGACAACCCAAAACCCGATCAGCCAAACCTCAGGTTCGGACCATGTTCGTATGAGTCTGAACTCTGAGTTCGCCCTAGGTTCGGATCACAACATGTAGTCTTGTATTTGATACTTCACATGACGATCTGGCACTATGTATCAACAAACTGCCCCTCGGCATGTGAGTATCAGCTTCCACTTAAAACTTGTATCTTGTATTTTCAATCAAACTCTTCCTGAACTTGACGATTAGTCTGATCTCGAATACTTGATATTACAGCATGCGTAACTCTTTATCAACAGCTTCAGAAGACTTGAAGTTGTGATGTTCTTTTTCCACTTAGAAACCTGCCAACATAAATAATCTTGGCGCAAAACGTCTCTTCGAGACTCCAAGATATATTGCCTTTGAAATTGATTTCGTATTCCGTGTTGATCAATTGAAAAGAAATAAGAAATAAAATATTTTTGATTTTTCAAAACTTTATATCAAAACACACCTAAAATCTTTTTGGTGTTTTCTGATAAGAAAAGTAAAGGCATTACAGAATCAGACACTATTTTTGTCTTTTGTGAGAAAGATCACAACTTGGGATCATATTGAACATAACATGCTGAACTATACTTCAATTTCGATTATTGTAGCACATAAGCCATGTCGATCACAGATATAATTTGTTCAACTTTAAACTCAGGCACAATCATACTCATAACATCTGGACATGTTAAGATATTGATTAGATTTGTTTTGACCAGTGTACCCCACACTATCAGACATACTCATATATGCTTTTGCTTATCACACTTTTGTGATTTCACTTGTGATTTAACACATAGTGATTGTATACATGATATAGTCAACTATGTTCCATGCAAAAACAAATAAGAATGTTAAATCGTCTACCTTAAGGTCGATCTTTCGATACGCAGATAAGGCCTCAGATTTAACAAAATAAGAAAATAAAACAAGTTGAAATTATATAACTCAACAACAATGAGGTCGGTACTCCCGTACATGCAAAGAAAGTCCGATGTGTTATACGAAACACCAAAGAAAATAAAGCAGAACGTCAAACAAACAACAATCAGGTCGATCTTTCGATACCCAAAGAAAGTCCGATCGTTTGACAAAATAAAGAAAATCAAACAAGTTTTAATTTTTGCAAAATGAACACATGTATACATGGTGACTTTTCATTTTTCATTTTTCACATATCTTTTTCTTGATATATCATGAGATATGCATCAAGATGTTGTCCACTAGGTCAAGCAACAGATTTAGTGTATATCACATTCGTATACTTTCGGATTTTCCGAGCCTACCTTACTCATCGATCAATGATCTTATGGATTTTTCATCTATTTTATCCATGAGCCAGACATCGTTAGCCAATGTACCATCATTTCTTAATCATGTCAGATACAATTTCTCATTTTTCAATGTTTTTGGATTTTTGCATTTTTCAATGTTTTTGTCTTTTCAAATTTCTCCCCCTAAAAATGACAAACTCTATTTTTTAGATTTTCATTTATAACATTTGAAAAACAACACACTATTTTTGTATTATTTTCAAAAACAAACTCCCCCTCAAAATGAGACGGAGTGAAAAACGAAACAGAAATTGATCAACCAACACGAATACTAACATTTTAGCATATCACTACGTCAAAATTCACCTTTGGCCACAGAAAAAAAACCGTGACCAAAGGTGTTTGGTCACGTTTTTTTTCCATTCCAATCGACACCAAAGGTCTCGTCACCTTATGTACCCTACGGCCACGTTACAATATCAGTGGCTGAAGCCACCTATAAGCGTGACTAAAGGGTACCAATATTTATTGTTGTAATCAAACAATTCTTTCAAAAAACGTGGCCAAAGGGTCCCAACGGCCACATGTGTTTGTTTAACGTGGCCTTTGGTATTATACGGTCACATATATTTGTGTTTTAGCCACATACATTATAAAAGTACGTGGCCAAAGGGTTGCTGAAATCATACATTTTGTCACAATACGCGTGGCCAAAGGGTGGCAACGGCCACGTTAAAATATCAAAAGCGTGGCCTTTGGTATTATATGGTCTCGTATATTTGTGTTTTAGCCACATATGTTATAAAAAAACGTGGCCAAATGGGTTGCTGAAATTATAACTTTTGTTCCAATACGCGTGGCCAAAGGGTGGCAACCGCCACGTTAAAATATGAATAGCGTGGCCTTTGGTATTATATGGTCACGTAGATTTGTGTTTTAGCCATATATGATATGAAAAAATGTGGCCAAATGGGTTGCTGAAATCATACATTTTGTCCCAATACGCGTGGCCAAAGGGTGGCAACGGCCACACTAAAATATAAAAAGCGTGGCCTTTGGTATTATATGGTCACGTATATTTGTGTTTTAGCCACATATATTTGGAAAAAGAAAGTGGCTAAAGGGTAGTTGAAATCAGATATTTTGTCCCAATACGCGTGGCCAAAGGGTGGCAACGGCCATGTTAAAATATCAAAAGTGTGGCCTTTGGTATTATATATTTTCTTAATTACAATTAATTAAACTGCATATTAATTAATATAGAGAAACCTTAGATTCTTATTATAATTAAAAATTAATGTACATACACTAATCAAATGTCATTCAAAAAATAACATACACTAATCAAAGTTTAATTTGTATAATAATTAATTATAATTTCTTTATTGTGCTCATCAGCTGCTTCTGCTGGATCCGTGTACTATGTTTTCTGTTTATCAGATCTTGAGTTAGCTGGTTTGGTGTTAAGTACACTTTCGGCATCTTTTTCCGATCATTATTTACCTGGAAAATGACAAATAAAACTGAACAGATATATATATATAGTTAATTAATTATAGCGGATACGATTAACTAATGTAGTAATTACCTGTGGTTGTTGCAGTACTTTTTGAACCGTAGAATGATCAACCGGCTGTGATTTATCTGACTTGTTATTAGAATGAAGGATCATTCGTTTCATCGGCCATGCAATAATATATTTATTTTCAACCTCAGAAAGCGTTGTTTTACCATCTACTGGGAATGATAAAAATGTTGCACCCTTATTGACCTGATAAACTTTAATTCTACGGCAACCAGGAGGTAATGGACTTCCATAAATCTTCTCATCTTTTTGTTTTCGTAATAATTCAGCCATTCCCACGACATTCATTGGATCCCCCTCCATGTGCAACGTTGCAGTTTCGAACCGCTGATCAGAAGTGACATAATAATAATAATAATAATATTAATTATAGCATATATATATTAACAATAAATTAATTAAAGTCAAAAAATAGAATAAAAATTTGTGGTATATACTAATCTATATACCTCTTGGATTACTGGTTGATCGATAGGAGCTGCAATGGCATCATAATTATTTGGTTTTTCCAACCGATCACTCTTCTTAGGAGGTACTTTACGAGCTGCAGGTTTTACTTGTTTTGCATGTCTCTTATTCTTTTCCTAAATTGACACCATGTAATTAACTGATCAGTAACATATATATTAATTAACAATAACGTCAAAGCGATTTGTCAAATCCTTAATTATATATATACCACTTCCTGCTCTAACCCCAGCAGTACTGGCTGCAACAGCTGCTGCTTCTGTTATTTTTCTCTTTTTCCCCTAATTAAGACAGCATCAACATTTAATTAAATGATCATACAGCAATTAGTTATAAGGGAAGTACACAACTGTGTAAATTATAATAGTTACCCTTTCCTTTTGCGACACTGTTGTAGATGTAGGAGTGTGTTGTGATAGAGTCGCAGAACATACCTACAATTCAATTAATTAATAAAATCATATCGATCATAACCGGCTAAACATTAGTTAACTATCCAGATAACCATTCGGATGAAGTACAAACTTATCATAGCCGAAACAGTTAATTATTAATTATATTCCGGAACAACTCTAACTATCCTGATGAACTTTACCTATACTAGTGAACTTTAACTATCCGGATGAACTATAACCAACACGGTGAACTATAACTAGATACGCATGTTCATCCAGGTGAACTAGAATCTTCCGGATCAACTCTAACTATCTCGATGAACTCTAATTATCCTGATGAACTTTTTACTATCCTGATGAACCTTACCTATCCTAAGGAACTTTAACTATCCGGATGAACTATAACTAGAGACGCATGTTCATCCAGATGAACTAGAATCTTCCAGATCAACTCAAATTCAGAACTGTTTCAAATCCATACCTTATCGGCCGACCTTTGAGAAGAGTTAATTAATTAATAAATATGCGCTCATGGGAGATTGATCATATCAGCAATAATATTTAATTACCGTTGTATTTACATTGGAATGCTGATCACAACTGTTTTTAGATCTTACAGTTGTAGTAAGAGGCGCCTCCACGGACTTTACCTACGAAATGATTTAATTATTTATAATAATTAATTGATAAAAAGTAAAGTATATATAATATAATTAATTATAGGTATATATATATATATATAATTTGTCCCTTACAGAATTTACCGCTTTAACTTGTTTATCTTGAATCATGAGGTGCATAAACTCCATAAGCTTATTAATTTTTTCATGCTGTGCTTTAACCATATCAGTGAGGTGCTCAACCTCTTGATCCTTTTTCTCACGCAGCTGTTTTTCATTTTTTAGTTCCGCCTCAAGTTTTTCGATCCGTTCTTTCGATCGCCCTTTTGGAGCACCCTGCAAATATCCACGGGAAGTCACTCCATACCCAATACCTTTTAGGTATCCACCCCTTTCCTTTCCAAGGACCAATGTCAGGGCATCCGTTCCCTGTTCAACATTTACGGATCCCGCATTTATTTTTGTTTCATTCTCGGCCTGCAGTAATTAATATAGTTAATGTAGTGAGGTGCTGTTAATTTTTAACATGTGAATAATTAGGTATATATATAGCAATTAAACTTACTATATCATCTGCTACGCCCTTCACCACATGCGTTTTGTATTCCCCCTCTTTATTTACCCTTCCTTTCCTCCACATAAATGCTCGAGAGGGGCAATCATCAGCTGCAAATTCTTTGTGTTGATACACGGTTCCTGATCGTCATGTAAAGTATTGAATACAAGACGAATCACACAAGGATGCTGAGGTCCGAACTCCCAGCAATCCTGAAGTTCGGACAGCTCCGAACTTGTGGCCGAACTTGAGGTTCGGCCAATCGTATTTCAGCGTATATAAATAGATCATCTTGTATAGAATTGAGGCTTCCGGGTTATATCTTCTCTGTGTACTTTGTGGTCGTCTCTATGGTTAATACAAGTCATTTGTATTTACTCTCTGTGTTTTACACGTTTACATTGATTTCATTACGACTAAGTAGAAGATCCACACGCTCAAGCAATTTCAAGTGGTATCAGAGCATTTAGTTTGCTCTACTAGTCGGAAATCAGTGTTTCTCGGTGTTTTGAGTTTAAACTCACGTTTTTGTGAAAATGTCAATCATTTTTGAGTTGGTTTGATTGTTTCGAGTGTGCTTTTAGTAAAAAATTCATTCCTGAGTTGTTTCTATCAAGTTTGCTTGAATTCCTGTCAAAAATTCCAGTCAAACACGTTGAAAATCGAGAAAATGATGTCTAGTGAAATCTGTCTCGTCTGAGGTTCGGAAAACTTCGGAGTAACCGCTCTGAACTCGAGGTTCGGATGGATCTTGGTCTTTATCTAGGTTCGATGAGAGATCGGTCTAGGTTCGGAGAGAGTTCGGTGGTCATTCGGAGCAAGTTCGGAGTTACTGTTGATTTCTTCTTCCGAAGGTCAGGTTCGGAGGGAGTTTGGCGTAGCCAAGTTCAGACTAGATTCGGTGACAGTTCGGATGAAGTTCGGACAAGGTTTGGAGTGAACAGTAACAAGTTTTTCGAAAATGTCCGATTTTCGAGCGTTCACGGCTATTCAAAATTCGGTTTAGGCAACAATGCAAACAATGATTAACTATGATAATGAAATTGGAACAAGTCAGAAAGTTCCCAAATTAATCAAATTGGAAGATTATCATAATTGGGTGACACGATTTGAAGCATATGTTTCTGCAAATGATATCGATATGTGGTTATCATATTCTGAACCATATACATATCCTAAAGGTGAGGACGGGGAACCAATTCTTCAAAGGAAGCTTTCCGGTGAACAAAAGAAAGAATATCAAGCTGAGAAAAAGGCTTATGGCACTTTAACAATGGCATTGCCTATTGATTTACTACATCAATTTTCAAGCAACTATACCGCAAAGAGTTTGTGGGATGCTCTAGAAAAGAGATGTGAAGGCAATGACCAGTACAAGAAAAGTCGACAAAAGGTGTTGAAGAAGGAATTTGATAACTTCAAGCATTATCAAAATGAATCGATTCCAAATCTGATTGCAAGATTTGCACATTTAATGAGTGAAATGAAGTTGGTGAATCTCACAAAAGATGAAGCTGATAAGAAAGAAAAGATTATGGAAGATCTACCAGAGAAGTGGGAAAATTATGTGATGATGATTACTAATGATAAGAATTATCCAAAGTTGTCTTTTAATGATCTGATTCAAAGAATCCAAGCTAGGGATATGGAGTTAAAAGTAAACAAGTCACTTCCAGAGCAAATTCAGAATCCTGCGGTGTATTATGGCAACAATGATTTAACTTTGAATGCTGGAAAGTCAAATATTCTTATTTCTGCACCTCCTATAACATTTCTGGCAGGTAAATCTGAAACTCCAAGTTATTCATCTGCTGGTTGTACTGTGTCAATTCCTAGTTCTTCGACTCAAAGTGCATTGTCTGTTCAAACTGTTGATGATTATAATGCGTTAATGTCTATATTGGTATCTTCATACTTTGGTGTTATCACTAGTGCTGTGAGTAATGCTGAATTAGCAAATGAAGATTACGATCAGATTGATTATGATCATTTAGAGGAAATGGATCTAAATTAGCAGTATGCTATGTTGGTTCGAAGAACAAAGAAAATTTTCAATAGAACTGGTAAAAAGAGACTGAATCAGGAAGGAAACATTGGTTTGGACAAGTCTAAAGTG
>JBCNJP010000182.1:0-15661 GCA_039602395.1 Deinandra increscens subsp. villosa
CTGGTCAATGCAAATTTAATCAATACCTTAACATATCCAGATGTTATGAGTATGATTGTGCCAGAGTTTAAAGTTGGACAAATTATATCTGCAATCGGCATGGCTTATGTGCTTTAATAATTGAAATTGAAATGTAGTTCAGCATGTTATGACCAATATGATCCCAAGTTGTGATCTTTCTCACAAAAGACAAAAATAGTGTCTGATTCTATAATGCCTTTACTTTTCTTATCAGAAAATACCAAAAAGATTTTAGGTGTGTTTTGATATAAAATTTCTAAAAGCCAAAAAGATTTTGTTTCTTATTTGTTTTCGATTGATTAGCACGGAATACGAAATCATTTTCAAAATCAAAATATCTTGGAGTCTCGAAGAGACATTTTGCACCAAGATTATTTATGTTGGCAGGTTTCTAAGTCGGGAAGAGAACATCACAACTTCAAGTCTTCTGAAGATTGTTGATAAAGAGATTACACACGATGCAATATCAAGTATTCAAGATTGAACTCATCGTCAAAGATCGAGGAAGAGTTTGATTGAAGATACAAGATACAAGTTTAATAGAGGAGATGATACTGCACATGTCGAGGGGGAGTTTGTTGATACACGGTTCCTGATCGTCATGTGAAGTATTGAATACAAGACGAATCACACAAGGATGCTGAGGTCCGAACTCCCAGCGAACCTGAAGTTCGGACAGCTCCGAACTTGTGGCCGAACTTGAGGTTCGGGCAAATCGTATTTCAGCCTATATAAATAGATCATCTTGTATAGAATTGAGGCTTCCGGGTTATATCTTCTCTATGTACTTTGTGGTCGTCTCTGTGGTTAATACAAGTCATTTGTATTTACTCTCTGTGTTTTACACGTTTACATTGATTTCATTACGACTAAGTAGAAGATCCACACGCTCAAGCAATTTCACTTTGTTTTGTACCTTGTATTATAATAATAATATATATCAGACTTGAAACATACATTGCACGTTCTTAACCATGAATGGGTGTAACACACTTAGCTTATTACCAGTTTTTCTTGCAGATAGACGTATCCTCCCCGTCCCATTGTATGATCATAAACATACTGTGCTCGAACCTCTTTTGCACTCTTTGACACAACCTTTCCAACAGAACAGTAGGATATATAATTATAATCTCATTAATTAACACTTAGCCTAATTAATGAAATCTGCAGTTTGAATTGAATAAAAACCTTGAATTCGTCAGATTTTGTATATGCTACAAATCTGTCCCAGTGTTCTTTTTTCACAATAGCGCGATACATCTTTGGAACTTTCTCAAGCACGGTGGGTTTTGCTAGGTTGGGACGAACGTGTTTCTTGAACATGTTTCTTCTAAAAGTCCTTAGCAACCCACCAAGCCGTACCATTATAGGACCCCTTCGACAGTCATCAATTTCGAATAATTGCTAAAAAAATAACATATGACAGGATGTTTTAGTCACATGTACGGAATTCAATAACTTAACAAACTTAATATGAGAAAATGTTTAATTTGTTTCATAACCTGAATCCCTGCCCACATCTTGTTCTTGTCCTCTTTTGGCACCTTCTTCCATTTTAGATACCTCAATCCAACCTCTGACCTTGCAATGTCTCCCAAAAAACTCGAAAATTTTGGTCTATGCACCCCGCCAACCCTTCCCAACGCATCAAATGTTAGTGGCCATTTTTCCCGACCATCTTTCTCAAATTTGGCACGCCACTTTGCCAACCGCGTCAACTCCCTCTTGTTTGCTTGGGGAGCAGAGGTTGTAGCTTCCTCATTGTCAGTAACTTGGGCATCATTGTCGACTTGGTCATCATTGTCGAGTTGGGCATTAATATTGTCGAGTTGGGCATCATTGTCGATGTGGGCATCATTGTTATCCATTTCATCTTCTTGATCACTCGAATAATGATCATCATTGTTATCCATTTCATCTTCTTCACCCGTTTGTGAAGAATCATCATTGTATTCGCCTTCACTGTTATAATAAAGATCATCACGTGCTTCATGATCCATTGTTAAATGAGCTAGATGATTCCTGAAATGAAATAAATAGAGAATGAAATAAATGCGATGGAATAATAATTAATTAGATGAAATAATTGAGATGAAACAAATGATCTCCTGAAGATGACAGTGAAATTAATACTAACGGGAATTAGGTAGTGATCTCCTGAAGATGATAGTGTGATGAATCCTGTAGAGGAATTTTTAGTGGTAGGGAAGAAGAGAGTGATGAATCGTTTTGGTGATAAAATTTTGGTGAGAGGGAATAGGAACTGATCAATGAATTTGGGTTAGTGAAAATTTTTTGGGGAAACTTGAAAAAACATGGTGGGAAGTAATTTGGGGATTAATCCGGGTGAAAATATCTCAGCCAATAAGACGTTAGCATTTCTCGGATTTAAAAACTCAATTAATTCTAAACATAGATAATAGTATTTTAAACATACCTTTAAAATGATCTTTAAATGGAAAATGGAATGTTAAGCAATAAATTCAATGATAATTGTATCCTAATGAATTTGTATACCTAACGTGAAAAAAAGAAGATGTCAAGTACTAAAGAGACACCACACACACACACACACACACACACACACACACATATATATATATATATATATATATATATCTTTCAATGTGTTCTAATATATACATTATCGGTTATATATATATATATAGGGTGACACTACAACAAAAAATGCCTTTAATGACGCGCAATGCGCGCATTAAATGACATACGATGACGCGCAAAAGCCTGTCATTGTATCTAGGGTCATAAATTTTTACGACGCGCAAAAACGCGTCATAAGCTTATGACGCGCAAAGCGCGTCATAAATGCGTGTCATAAATGAGCGTCAAGGAAGCCCCTGTCATAAAGGAGATGACACGCAAAATTGTGTGTCATGGTTGTAAAAAATAATAAAAAAAATAATTTTGTGGAATTACTAATTTTCACATTAAATGACAATTAGCTTCATAATTGAAAATAAACTGCACGTATAGCAAAAATAATGCATTTCATATATACAACAAAACAATTTAATGATTACAACTATACAAGTTTTTCACAAACTATATTCTAAGTAACTAAAAAGTTTTGGGAGTTCCTTAACTAGGTAATCATACATTTGCTAGTTGTTGATCCTCCACCACAGTGCCTTTGTTTCTTGGACTTTGATCTTTCATCCCCATCAATAAAAAAATGTCATTTTAGAAAAAAATCTGCTTAGTTCCACCATCAGCGGATGTATCGATCTGGAATGGAATGTAACAGTAATAATAAAGTTAATTCAAATCGCAAACACATTAAATCTTGTCTGAATATAAAATTATCCAATATTTCTGATTATCCAATATTTCTGCACCATGAAGTATAAAATTTGTAGTACAACTAATGTATGAAATCTATACCTAAGAGAGCAAGACCAGCAGCTGAGGAAGCCAGACCAGCAGTCTCTATAAACTTTAGTCAGATCAAATTGCATACAATGAGCAAGATGTAAAGTAAGAAAGTAGAGCAGAAACTAATCTCTATCCTAACTATTAAACTCACTTTTGTAACTTGAGGTAACTTAGGCAAAATCAATAAACTTGAAGGTTCAATAAAAGTGTACCTTTCTCATCATAACATACAGTCAAATCAGGCTTTTGAACAATGATACCAGCGCTATCTATTATTGTCTGTGCTAGCGTTATGTCAACCTCTGCAGCAGCTTGAAGTGCCTCCCAGATTTCTATTTTTTTCTATAGAAGTAAGTATAAAAAATTAAAAACTAATTAGATACCATATTCAATATTAGAGTCGTTTTAAAGGCTTTCAATGATACTCTTTTGATGAAATATTTGGTTGAATTGTTATGAAACTGTGACATCCGAGAATTTCAAGGTTTACTTCCGTTAGACAATTCCGTTAGTTACGTTATGAGTGTTAACTTAGTAACTAATACTTAACTAGGCCGAATACGTCCACGTCCTTTGGTTGATCACCGAACCCGTCCATATGTGTTATGTGTTTAACTATTTATTGTCATTATGTGCAATGTGATTTAAATACATGATTTAGTATTGTGAATAGCATGACAATTTATGAATCGTGTTTATCTTGCTTAGAATGTGAAATTGACCACTTTTGGTAACCAGCGAAACTACCGGGCGAAACTATAGTGTCGCCCGGCAGTCTATTGGCTCACTCGTGATCAGAGCTAGTTTCGCCTGGCCAGCGAAACTGCCAGCGAAACTAGGCCCTGATATAAAATATCTTAATAAACCCTAGTTTCTCCATTTGCCTCCTTTACACAAAAACACACACACACTCCATCTTTCTCCTGGAAATCTGGTCAGTCGAGATTCACACCGAGCCATCGAGATCTCAGCCCCGAACCATCATCCATCAAGCTTGGAGATCGAACCGTGAGTCCCAAAACCACCATTTTTATGTTTTCTATGTGTTTTCTTAAAAAGCATGCTTAGATCTTCATAGAATCACTTGATCTTCTGATATGTCGTTTAGGAATGATAGATCTACAATAAAGTCAGTAACTTTACGTGTGAAATCCATCCATGATGAAGATTTATGCCATTTTAGTCATTTTAGGGTTTTAAATGTATTTTGGTGATTTGATGATGAAAATACATGAATAAGGTGTCTAAACTGCTTCTATGATGTTGGTAATTGACTATGCATGCTATATACTGAATTACATGAAGAATGGGGACTGTTAGATTGATTTTTAGGCTGATCCGTAAGTTTTTCGCGACTAGCGAAACTACCATGTTCTCTGGGCGAAACTAACCAGCGAAACTATGTATATCTCCTTCCAGCGACACTATACAGCGAAACTATAGTGTCGCCGGGTAAACCGACCAGACCAGCTCGAGCGAATCTACCGAGCGAAATTCCCTGAACGAAAGTTCAAACCAGTTTCGGGCGAAACTAGGCTAGCGAAACTGTGCCAACAGTTTCGAGCGAAACTAGCCTAGCGAAACTGTGTCATCGGGTATTGCCTAGCGAAAGTGCTGCCCGTGCACACAGCGAAACTGCCTAGCGAAACTGCTAGCGAAACTGAGACCAGAATCCAAACTTGTGCAAATTTGCTTGAATGTTATGCCATGACTCACATGATTATGCTATGATGAAACATGCTATGATTTCTGTAATATGTGAACCCTTGTTTATGATCAACCATCGGTGTCGTGTGTCGTTATGTCGTGTCGTAGTTCCAACGTGCTATGTTATGGGCCATAGTGACGTTAAGTAAAGATTAGACACAAAACTAATACTTAAGACCTAAACGTGTTCATAGGTTTTCGATAAGCAAACAATACTTGGATTATATAGCAAGTGTAGCAGTGCAACCCAAGGTGAGTGTCACTAACCCATTTACCGTGAACCCGTTTGGGTCACGCTGAATAACTTAATGAGGAACGATGCTGACAACCTTATGAGAGCTATGCACCTCTCTGATGAACTTGAATTCGGGAGTGCTTGGCACCCACTTGATGAACTTGAATTCGGGAGTGCTTGGCACCCACTTGATGAACTTGAAGTGTTTTATGGGAAGCACTTGTGAAATACTTAAACAACTAATTTTAAAACGAAACTGAAAAATGTTTTCGGGATTCATAAGAACCCCAAAGTAAACCGTTTTAATATGACTAGTGTAGGTTAAAGTCTAAACCACATGATATCACATGATTTCTAAGGATGCCTTGAAACTTAAAAGTCCTCAACTTAATTGTACCATTAATTGTAAAGCGAGGGGATGTTGGGTAGATCTACTGGAGTTTGACAAACTCCGCCCCGTGGCACGGGGAGTGCACGGAGGTACAATATCAGCCTATTTGACCGTGATCCCGGGAGGACACGGGGGAGGCAAAACCGCGATGACGTAGGTCCGCAAAACAGAATGGCACGGCCTCTACCATATTGGTCAGCTTTGGTACAAACTTCCTTAGTGCATGGAACAACGGATTAGCTACCCGCGATATCGGTTGACCGCTTTAACTTTACTTAACTAGTGCATATTAGGTAATACATCACTTGGCAATGTTTATAAAACTAATACTTATTACATGTTGATGAATACGATTATGAGACCGGGCCAATGCATGTCATGCCCACCGTGAACTCACCAACCGTTAGGTTGACACTTGCGTGGTTTAAACTTTTGCAGATTGCTAAGGAGTATCCGCTGGAGGTTGGCATGGCACTTGAAGATTTCTTATTTTAAACTCAAACTTGGAATTTTATAACAATTCACGTTTTGTAATTTAAGCACGTGGTTAGTGCTAAGATACTTATGTTTATTTTCCGCTGCGTACTTTTAAAAACTGTTTTGATTATGAACATGTGGACTTTACTCTGATTCGTTTAGTATTTGTAACTAATGGTTGTGGTCCTGGTTTGCTCGCACCCCTTAACGGTATAAACTCCGTTAAGTGGTTGATTTGGGGGTGTGACAGAAACAATCAACTTTTCAACCACCGTAATGCGGAGCAGTATCCCAGAACTATTCACGCATCCGCTTGAGCTGCTCCTCTGTGATCGGTTCACATTTCAGAATGCTTCCATGGTTTTGGTTTTTATTATTTTCTTAATAGGTTCTGCAATAAATATGAACCAAAGGTCCCATATAATAAACAAATTGAAACACTTATAAAGTTGTGTATGTATGTTGTGAAATACACCTACCTAAAAGCCACGTAGCTGACAGTTAAAGTAGATAAGTTAGAACAACCTGATTGACTAACATATTAAGAAAGAAACTCGACAAGTTTGACCACAAATAAAGAATTCAAGAAAACTTTAATAAGGTTCGTAAAGGCAGTTAATAGCTATCTAAAATACCAAACAAATTAAAAGAAAAATCACACAAAGTTGGGACCATCAAGCCACACTAGTAAGCCATTAATAGCTACCTAAAATACCAAACATATCAGTGAAATACTCAAACAAAGTTGGGATCATCAGGCAACGCTAGTAACCAACTCATTCTGCAGATTGCCCATGACTAGAAAGGTACAAAAAACACCCAACCCGGTTTCACTTCAACCTGGTCTAACCTGACTTGACCCCGCTGGTTTGAGATCGGTTCCTAATCCTATAACCCTAAACCAATTTCAACTCTGTATAAACTAACCCAACATGAATCAATAACAAACCGGTTATTTACCCGTATGAACCAATTCCAAACCCGAATAGCTTTTAAGAAAAACCGGTTTCGAGTTTTATTGACCCAACCCGAACCGATTTAGGCTAATTAATTGGTTTGCATACCTACACCCATGACTGAATTTAGAAGTCGTGACTCTAGTCGCTTAAGCAGGAAAAACTTTACTAGAAAGTGGAAACAATGAAAGCTATCATGCCACACTGAGTGCAAACTTTAGTCTAATTTGTTGAGTCTTTTTCTTTTCCCTATAACATCATTTATCAGTTACCACCTACATTTAAGGAATCGTTTACATGACCGAAAGTGGTTTCAACTTAACATCAACACCATTTGGAATCTCGACAACACTCTCACTCCCACAAAATTCCCATATTAATTATACATTAAAAAACAAACCTGCCAGTTTTGCTTTGCAATGGCCAAGTGCTGTCATAAAATCCTTATGAAAGAGCCTTTACCACAAAGGTTGGTCTCCCCTGATTTGCAAACCTGCATTCCTTGCATTCGGCTTGATAACAATCAATTAAACTTAATCCTGTTTGTAGATTAAAGATGCAAAATCAAATTGAATCAAACTAGTACCTTTGCAGGTGATGACCTTTCCTTGAGTAGACATGGCGGATCGATGACAACTAACAATTAGATATAGACACTTAAAAAATAAGAATTAAAATTAAAAAAGAGGTGCAAATAACCTGCATATGTGAATAAGAGACTGAGAGTATGAAACTTGAGAGAATTTCCAATAACTCCGGTAAGTGCACTTCAGCCCTGCAAATTAAAGAGAAAATCAGGTAACTCCAGTCAATACTGCTTGCTAGAGAGATGATTAACGGCTGTTTTTTGGCATCGTAGATGTCTTCATACACTAAGATGTAATTTGTTCAATTAGATATCAGAAAATCACATCCGTACTCACAAATTGGAAGTGAGATTGTAAAATTTCCCAAACAATTACATGATAATTGAACAAAATCTGGTTACCGTACTCACAAATTAGAAGAGGGAGAGGCTCGCCGGAGTCGGAGATGGAGCGTGTGTAGTGTCGTCGGTCACCGTACTCAGAAATTGGAAGAGGGAGAGCCTCTTAGGTGCCGGAGTCGAAGATGTCGCCCCTAACATCTAGGGCTAACGTCGCCATCAAGTATGAATTTGACAAACCTCGGTCACCTGAACGACAACAACTGTCGGACCGGCGGTTTCCGGTCTCGATCTCACCTTCACCGATGGATACCGGTCACGTCTCCGACAACGATGGACTGTTTGATAAAGCATGATGGTAGTGAGCTAATCGACGGAGAAGATGGATGATATGTATGTATACTCTACAAATTATCTCTCACGGTGAAGATGGAGAAGAGGAGAAAAGGAGATGCAAATTAGGGCTTGAAATTAAGCGGGGATATGGAGTAAAAGTGGAGAGGGGGAATTTAGGGCTTTTTGTTTGAAGGTGAAGCGGGAATTGAATTTTGTTGAGCGGGAACTAAAAATATAAAGTGATAGAAAATAATGACGCTTAATTTTAAAACTTTCATCCGTGTTTTTTTTTTGACAGTTGATGTGTTGCAAACACATCCCATTTCCGGTGTCTTTTATGTTTATATTTGAGTCAATTTGAGTCGGTTTCTATTTATTTTAGTTGTTTTTAGTTAAGTTTGAGTCTTTGGTTCTTTTTTATGTTTTTATGTAAGTTTTGCAGTTTTGTGAAGTGCCGAGGTCAAGAAAGAAGTTAACAAGAAAAGAAGGAGAAGTGCTGAACAAGCGTCCCAGGCGTATCGCCTGGGACTTCATCTTTGTAAGCGATACGCGCGGAAAGGAAAAGTCAATAGGAGGTTTAAGTCGGTTTGACCGACTATTCTGTCGCGTAGCAGACTCCAGGCGTATCGCCTGGAGGAAATATGTTTGTAGGCGATACGCCTACCGCCTCAGAATCCGCAAACTTTGCTTAGTCGATATAAATTCATTTTTTAGGGTTCTATTTGACATTCCTCGACTGGCAGACGAATTGGAGAGCGACTGAGGGCGATCTCAAAAGCAGAGGAAGCTAGGAATCAAGGGGAATTCAACGGTGGATCGATTCTTCATCCAAATTCATTAACCGGTTCATCTATTCTTCTTTGATTCTTAGATTTGATCATGTTAGGGCTTAAAGCTTTGAACTTGACTATGATTTCTGTACTTGACATGATTATTGGCTAGACTTTTAGAGCCACCTAGACTCTTTGTGATGACTTTGATCTTTTAATGACTTTTATTCGGTTTTGACTAGTTGATTGATGTTGCACTTCTATTAAATTCCAATTGTTGCCATGTTTGATGCACTTGTGTGTTATGATCAGATTGTTTGTTGATTATTGATGCATGATTTACCCGCGAATGTCTTTCGGTTTAGGTAGATTAACTAAAGTAGTTAACTTTAGGGTTAATTGCTAAAGTGTAGTCTAGGGTCACCTTGAACTATTGCATTGGTTGTTGATTGATTATTTGATTGTAATGTGCTGCTCTTTCTGAAACTCAAAAGGTAAGGAATTATCGGGTAGTTGGGTTGGTTAAAGTTCTAGGGTTGCATTATCTCAAAATGAAGTGTCCTAGGGTTTTGATTAGCTTGTTATTCCGTGTCGGTCATAGTAATTATTGGTAGCTCCTGTTAGGTCTAAGGTGCCCGAGATTAGGTTCAGAGGTGGTTAGGTCTAATTGAGGTAGGAAGTACCCAAAAGGTGAACTCCTGTTCGAGCGTTAGAAGTGTAGCTAGGAAGGACTTAAAAGGTGAACTAGCCACCATCAAATTAGTCATAACCGATAGAAGTTGTCATCAGTGAATAGGATTCCGAGTCTAGGTGGTATCTCTCCCTACTTCTGACAGTTGTCTTTAGGTTTTCCTGTGTTCGTCTGTTTGCTTTCATAGTGTCCTAGGTTCGATATTCCGGTCTTGCCTTAGCTTTACTATAATCCGATAGGTACACTTGCCTTAGGGTTCGGTTCAGTTAGGTATTTTTGGTAAAATTAGGTGTGTCTAGGTCTAGATTAGGTCTAGGTCTTTATAGTATTTTTAGAGTCGTTCCGAACACATCAAGTTTTTGGCGCCGTTGCCGGGGACACTTGGCAATAGCAAGATTAACTTAGGTCGTCGTTAGGAAATTTTGAGTCTTTTTGGTTTTTCCCGTGTCTAGAGTCTTAGGATTTCCGTTTTTGAGTCTAGATTTTTAGGTTTAATTTTTCTTTTAATTTTTCTTTTAATTTTTCTTTGAGTCGATCCCCCATTTTATGCCACACACCCGTTCACGAGGTCCTCCTGAGCTTTCACCATATTCTGATCCCGACGCGGATATTCGTGAACGGTTTCGCCTTCTTCGCACGGAGCTAGAGGCTTTCATCATTTCCACCGCTCACTCCAAACCATCTTCTTCTGCACAAACCACACGCGACACCAAACCCATTCCATTCCCCGATTTATCATCCATGGCGGCACGTCGCACCGTCCACGAGCAGGCCAGCGCCGGAGTCACCGAGGCCCGATTTGCTATCGCTCAGCCTGATATTACCAACACCGCGAATTGGCAAGTTCCATTCCACGTCATCAACACTTTGACGCACTCCATTCAGTTTCATAGACGTGAGGACGAAGATGCACCGACGCATATCTCGCGTTTTACCCGAATCTGCAATACGTTCGGACTCACGGGAGTGCGCATCTCTGCAGACGCTTCCTCGCCAAATTCGATCGCCACCTGGGACGATCTGACTACTAAATTCCCGAAGAGATATCATCCTCCAGCCAAGGCTGCGCGTACTCGGGAGGAAATTCACAGCTTTCGCATGGATCCCGACGAGCCTTATTCTATAGCTTACGAGCGATTCAACACTCTTCTGAGCAAATGTCCGCAACACGGGTTGACGGACTGGGCGATCATAGAGAAGTTCTACAATGGGCTTCCTTACTCTGTTCAGAAAGAGTTCAACATTTCGGCTGGAGGACATATGATGGAGAAGCTCACAGTTGACGAATGTAAATCACTTTTCGAGAGCTTCGCACTGGCTGAACAGCAGGCACCCGGAGGTCGGAGAGCCACCTTGGCCCCGACTAGATCACTCACACCATCTACATCTACCCGGGGTGTCAATCACATTGGCTCAGAAACCATGCCACCTAGGGAGTTAGAGAATATTTACAAAGCTTTAGAAGAAATCAAACTCCATATCAAAGCAAAATGTGAGCTGTGTAGAGGCGCTCATGACACCCGAGACTGCCCGCTTACTCCCGCTGAGCAGGTGGACTACATTGGAAACCAAAACCAGTTCGGTAATTCTTTCCAGTCTGGGTGGAGGAGTGGCCAGAATTCAGGATGGCGAGAGGGAGGTAACCTACCTGGTTTTCCACCGAGGAATAACTATGGTGGAGGAGATGACGGGGCTGGATTTAAGGAGATCAGAGAGCTTATTGCTAACCAGACCCAGATCCTGCAACAGATTGTGGCGAGAGATGAAGGGACGCAGAAGAAGCTAGCTGAGCATGACACGTTACTGAGAAATCAACAAGCTTCGTTCCTGGATTTGCAGAGGTCGGTGGGAGATATCGCGAAGCAACTGAAGGAACTTAATTCCCGTGGAGGTCAATTTTCTGGTAGTACTTACAAGAACCCCAATGCCAATGTCAATGCCATCACTACTTGGAGCGGGAGAGTCGTTCAGAGTCCATCACCGGCGGTAGTTGATGAGGAGCCGGTTGATGAGGAGATTGTACTAGAGACGCCTGATGGGAGGGTGCATGAGAGCGTTACGCCAGCAAGTACCGCACCAAACGTCGAGGCTGAAGGAGTGAAGAGATCATCGGATGGAGAGAAGTTGCTGAAGTGGGAGGCGGTGAGAGAGAAGAAAAGAGTTCGTTTTGCACCTCAGCCGATCACGGCCGATGATTTGAAGCAGGTGCCATATCCTGAGAGGTTGATTCAACAAAAGAATGCGCGCGAATATGGGCAGTTTTTAGAGCTTCTTAAGCAACTTAGAGTTACATTACCTTTTACTGATGTTATTAAACAAATGCCTAAGTATGCTAAATTTTTAAAAGACATGTTAACAAATAAAAAGAAGCTTGAAAGTTTTTCTGATGTTACACTTGATGCCCAATGTTCTGCTGTAGTCCAGAATAGGTTACCTGAGAAATTGACTGATCCCGGTACCTTTACAATTCCTTGCTCTTTTTGGTGATTTGTCTGTTACTTGTGCCTTAGCTGATCTATGTGCTTCTATCAATGTCATGCCATATTCTGTTTTCATGCATCTAGGATTAGGCAAGTTAGAGCCGACTAGGATGACATTTTCTTTAGCTGATAGGTCGGTTGTTAGACCCAAAGGAATAGTGGAAAATGTACTTGTTCAAGTTGATAAATTTTTGTTCCCTATAGACTTTGTGGTAGTTGACAGTGCATATGATGCTAGTTGCCCTTTGATTTTAGGTAGGCCTTTCCTTAGGACCGCCCGGGCGTTAGTTGATGTTTTTGCGGGCACCATCACTCTGAGGGTTGAGGATGAGTCGGTAGAGTTTAAGGTTGGTAGGTCGAGTGACAAGAACAACGAGTCCGTGTACTTTCTAGGATCTTTCATGTCTATGGTGGATAGTTGTGTGAGTTATGTCACAGGTGAGGATTTGGTAGTTGGGAATAGGTTGGAAGGTGAACCGATAGTTGAGGATAAGTGTGGGGAAGATTGTCACACCCCGCCCGCACCATGCCACCTGTCGGATGCGAGGGAGGTGTTGTTGAAAACAGGCTGTCAATATCAGATTCGCGGAAGCAACAGAATGAACATATTTTATTTTATTACATAATGTACAGACAGCCTAATATGCTTAATTTCACTTGACAAGAGTTACCGACTGTTAAATGTTACAACATTATCACTTAGGGCCCAAGTGTCCTGAATGCTTAACCCGTATTGCTACTTCGTTTGATGGAGACTAGCTTAATGCTTATTGATCAATGGCTTCTGAAATTATGTTCACCTATTCTTGGTAATCAAATGGTCTACCTGCAAAATTGTTAAATCAACTTTGTCAACAACAATAATGTTGTTGGTGAGCTGCACCGTACCTGTTATTCAACTTTTAATGCTACTGGAACTACACATTATTGTAACATTGCAACTCTTTGTGCAAAACTTTGTGGCAATGGAATGACTAGAATACAACCAGTAAAATATATATACGTCACGGGGTGCAACACATGCACCAAATGATTCTAACATACTAGTCACGTAGTAATTTTTCACATTCCATGCTAATTTTTCCAACATGTAGCCAGTAAGCAATCAACTGTAGCAGCACTAGTTCATAGTGGCTCAAACTTTTAATATAACAAGGCAAGGTAAACAGACTCACAGTGTATATATGATAATCTTATGATAGATGCACGAAGAGGCACCACGTTGTCAAAGATGTACCACCTCGAAGAATCTGATAACCTAAACAAGTATAGGTTCAATTTATTTAACACAGTAATAATACTGGTTAGGCTCGGTTGTTCTCTGCGCCTTAAATAATACAATACGTTCGTAGATTGAGGTCCCGATACGATTGGATGTCCCAATACAATCGTATGGCCTACAACCGGATACGATCGCATTTAACTAATAATTATCTATAAAAACAGATCGTGCCCGATACGGTGGTATGCCTACCTATCTTAATACAACCGTATGGCTTGTTTTAATAGATAAACGAATATAATATAACACTCGAGTCTCGAACGGTCATTGTTTAAGTTTAATGAATTCTTAGATTATTACATAAAATCATAATATATATATATATATATATATATATATATATACATAAATATAAATAGTTGTTTACAATTATAATACAACAATACTTTGAATTTACAATAACCGTTCCTCACATGTCGAGTATACGATATAAATATAATTATATAATACAAAGGACACGGTATACCTCCGGTCGGTACGCAGATTCGAACCCGGTTAACCGAAAAATGCTAAAGATATCCGAGTTTGACGTATAGGTAGTCCATTCCATGTAGAATTTCGCCACGAGTAATAATTCGTCATTAGTTTTCTGGTTTGCCCGCGTTTGACCCTTCAAATTCGTTGCCAGACGGGTTTGACCCGGTTGACTTTTGTTGACTTTCTCCAAAACAACAACAAATCTGACACAATACACTTCCCAAATACTACCACAATATTTCTGATTCAAACAAAAGCCATCCCCATCCATTATCGTCACTGTTCACGGCTGTCCGGCGGCGGAGAGCCGCCACAGCCTCGGTTTCGATTCACTAAACCCACCAAATCACAACCCGAGCAATAATAAAACATCCAAACACTCCTAAGCATAACATATCAGTATTTAGCTTTCTTATATAAACCAAATGGAACCAAAATTAAACAACCACCATCACTATCACATTCTGCTCAGCGGCCGGAGGCCATGGCTGCCGCTGATCGGCCTACAACCACCGTGAACCCGTCACCCAACCACAACAATAACATGAAACACTTGAATCTGAAACATGCATTCATAAATCGGGTCTTAGAAAGGGGAATAAAACTGGAAAGAACATTATAAGAATATGAGGGTTAAACCCTTACCGATCTGAAGCCGGAATCACGACAGGAAGTCGCCGGAGCTGCGGAATATGGCAACGCCACCGCTACCGCTAGGCTGAGCCCTAGCCGCCGCTGCTTCTTTGCACTGGGGTTAGATACGGAGAGGAGGGAGAGAGAGGTTCGTCGGGGATTGACCGTCGTCCGAGGCCGCAACAGCAGCGGCGGAACTCTCGCCATCGCGTGCTACAGTCGCCGCCAAGGATAAGAGAGAGAGCAGCGAGAGAGAGAGAGACGAACAGGAGAGAGAGAGAGAGAGAGCAGCGAGAGGTTGGTGTAGGTCGCCGCCGCCGGCCATGGTCGGAGACCGGCCGGGCGCCGCTGATCTTCGCCGGACAAGGGGGAGGGAGAGCCGTGAGGCTCTTTCTTCTTTCTCTCTTTCCTGGTTCTTTTACACACACATGTGTGTGTGATGTACGTTAAAGAAGAGGAGGAAAGTACATTATGTACTTATCCTAAAAATAAAAATGTAGTACAATTCCAGATAAATAGGTATCATACCGCGATCTCTGAACACGATAAATACTGATTATTATGTAAATGATTCATGATGAATCCCGTCATGTCTAAAATATTATAAGAGGCTTGTAAATATCTCGGAATACTTCAAATGTCAGATTATAAATGATTTATTAAATATGCGGTTAACGGGTTGTATAAAATGTGTAATTGACGCGAATCCCATTAAACTCCGTTTTGCGAACCGAGTATATCATCACGACTGTAATTCTCTGTAAGCTCTTAGAAAAATATTTATAACTTCACAGGGTCGGTAAAACCATTTAGAATAAATAAATAAGTACTTTTCGGTTAATATTGCGTAATAGTCCCGTTTACCGATTTCACCGTTTCTTTTA
>JBCNJP010000182.1:16161-57161 GCA_039602395.1 Deinandra increscens subsp. villosa
TTGACATGTAATCGACGGTGACTCATATATATTTGTTTCCATACGATGACGGAAACTGCCCCATGAAATCAATACCCCAGACGTCAAATATCTCGCAGGCCTGAATGGGGTTCTGCGGTATCTCATTTCTGGCTGAGATGTTTCCAGCCCTCTAGCATGCGTCGCATCCTCTTACGAGTTCATGGGCGTCTTTGAAGATTGTGGGCCAGTAGAAACCGGAGTCTTGAACTTTTCTTGCCGTATTATTGGCAGCATTATGGCCTCCGGTTGGCCCGTCATGACAATGACGCAAAATTCTATGCGCTTCCTTGCCGAAGATGCAATGAAGAATGACTTGATCAGCTCCAGTGCGATAGAGGAATGGATTCTCCCAAATGTAGTATTTTACGTCCGTAAAGAACTTACGGAGTTGCTGATGCATCATGCCTTTCCTAACAACACCCCTAGCCAGATAGTTCGCGAAATCTGCGAACCAGGGGGTTCCATCTTCTTTGGCGGTGCCTTCATGAACAAAGATGGAGAAAAAGGATTCACATGGGAATTTTTCATTGATCTTGGGCTCCTTGTTCTGGACTTCAGTGTTCTCCAGCCGAGATAGGTGGTCCGCAGCGACATTTTCAGCTCCCTTCTTATCAATGATTTCAATGTTAAATTCCTGGAGCAGCAAGATCCATCTGATCAGGTGCGGCATCGCATCTTGCTTGTTGAAGAGGTACTTGATTGCGGCGTGGTCAGCGAAGACTTTCATTTTTGAGAGCACGTGATAAGAGTGGAATTTATCAAACACGTAGACCACAGCCAGCAGCTCCTTCTCAGTATTGGTGTAGTTCTCTTGGGCATCATCAAGGGTTTTACTCGCGTAATAGATCGGATGGAATCGTTTGTCCTTACGTTGCCCAATGACTGCTCCGACGGCATGGTCGCTTGCGTCGCACACGAGCTTGAATGGCAACGACCAGTCAGGCGCCATCATGATAGGAGCATTCACTAATTTCTCCTTTATAAGATCGAAGGCACGAATGCAGTCAGTGGAGAAGTTGAAAGGAACGTCTTTTTCAAGCAATTGGGTCATAGGGCGAGTGCTTTTAGAGAAATCTTTAATGAAACGGCGATAATATCCCGCATGACCCAGGAAACTCCTGACAGCTTTGACATTGGTAGGATAAGCGAGTTTGCTAATTGTTTCGATTTTCGCTCTATCAACCTCAATCCCATCCTTGGATATCTTGTGACCAAGCACGATGCCCTCAGTGACCATGAAATGACACTTCTCCCAATTGAGCACCAGATTTGTTTCGTCGCACCTGGCCATCATTCTGTTATGGTTTTTCAAGCAAGTATCGAATGAGTCCCTATAGACAGAAAAGTCATCCATGAAGACTTCCATGGAATCCTTGATCATTTCACTGAAGATAGCGACCATACATCGTTGAAAGGTCGCAGACGCATTGTAGAGCCCAAAGGGCATACGCCTATACGCAAAGGTTCCAACAGGGCATGTGAACGTTGTCTTTTCTTGATCCTCCGGAGCGATGGGGATCTGAAAGTACCCTAAGAACCCGTCAAGAAAACAGTAGTACTGCTTCCCTGACAACCTTTCCAACATCTGGTCGATGAAGGGGAGGGAAAAGTGATCCTTGCGAGTAGTGTCGTTTAGTTTCCTGTAATCGATACATACTCGCCACCCAGTCACGGTGCGGGTGGGGACCAGTTCGTTATTTGCATTGGTGACAACTGTTATGCCACCCTTTTTGGGTACGACTTGCACTAGACTCACCCATTTGGAATCTGAGATCGGGTAAATGAGTCCTGCATCCATGAGCTTGATTACCTCCTTCTTTAGGACTTCCTAAATGTTAGGGTTCAACTTTCGTTGATGTTGTGCCACAAGTTTCACATCTTCTTCCATCAGAATTTTGTGCGTGCAGAAAGCTGGATTTATCCCTTTGATGTCGGTTATCTTCCAAGCTATGGCGTGCTGATGCTTCTTTAGAACTTTCATAAGATTTTGCCTTTGATTGGCTTCGAGGTGGGAGGCTATGATCACAGGTCTCTTTCCTTGCTCGTCTAGGAAGGCGTACTCGAGGTGCGATGGGAGTGGTTTTAGCTCAAGTGGAGCCTCTTCCACGACCGTTTCCTTGTGCTCTTGCCCTGATCCTTCTTCCTTGTTGAAACTGACTGCTGCTACCATCTCTACTTCTTGATAAGTGCTATTGAGGGTCTGGGAGTGTACTTGATCTTTGCCGCATATATTGTGTAGCATGCTGCCAACAGTGGTCATGATGGAGTCGAGGAAATAGCAGGTGTCATCTTGGCTGGCTGGGCGTTTCATGGAGTCTTGGATGTTGAGAGTGACAGCCTGATTTCCCATTCTTAGTGTGAGCTTCCCATCATAGACGTCGACGATAGAACGAGATGTAGCAAAAAATGGCCTTCCTAATACCAGCGGAATGTACTCATCCTCGTCCATGTCCAGGATGACGAAGTCGACCGGGAAGACAAAATTGCCGACTTTCACCAACATGTTCTCCACTATGCCCTTGGGGTACTTCACTGGTCGATCAGCGAGCTGAAGTGTCATGCGAGTAGGCGTGGGTTCCCCCAGGTCCAGTATCTTGTAGATTGAATATGGCATTAGATTGATACTAGCTCCTAAATCAGCCAGGGCGTTACAAATTAATGTGTTACCTATTAGGCAGGGAATTGTGAAACTCCCTGGGTCTCGCATCTTTGCAGGTAACTTCTGTTGGAGAACTGCGGAGCACTGTTCATCGAGAGTTACTGTGGATAGCTCTTCAAGTTTCTTCTTATTGCTAAGAAGATCTTTTAGGAACTTGTCATATTTGGGCATTGATGCCAAAGCTTCCACGAAAGGAAGGTTGATGTGGAGTTGCTTGAATAGCGAAAGGAATTTACCATGTCTGCTCTTCCATTTTTTCCTTCTCTAGCCTCTTAGGATACGGTATCCTAGGCTTGTACTCCTTTTGCTTGGGCTTTATTGCTGGCATTTGTTGCTTTTTAGGTTCAGGAGTAGCATCAATGGCTTCCTTTGGGTCCTCTGCAGGCACGTCTTGATTCACGGGCACCTCTTGAGTTATCTTCCCGCTTCGCATCATGACTGCATTTGCGAACCCCTTAGGGTTTCCTTAAGTGTTAGATGGTAGCCCTCCTTATCGTCTTCCTGAGAGTGTTTGTGCGATTTGACCCACTTGACGCTCTAGTGCCTTCTGGGATGCCAGTTGGTTCTGCAGTTGTTGGTTGATCTTTGCCATTTCCTGGTCGTGCTTTTGGAACTAAGAGTTGATTTCTTGATCCCTTTTCTTGGTGTAGGCGTACATTTCAGTCATCATCTCGCATCGTGGGTTCTCGCTCTTACCCCTGAGACTGCTGAAGTTTGGCTGCAAACCCCGGCGGGTTTGAGCTTCCTGCCTGGTTCTTGTAGCTGAACCCTGCGTGATTCTTCCAGGAGGAGTTGTAGCGATCCCCATATACTGGACCTCTTTGTCCCTGAGCCATAAAGTCAACCGTCTTCGTGTTGTTTGGGCAACTGGCAGTACTGTGCGCTTCTCCGCATATCTCACAATCCTGTGGCACTGTCGTCCGCGGCAAGACTACTTGGCAGAGAGTGTCAAACTTCTTTGATAGTGCCTCGAGCTGAGCGGCCACCATTGTGTCTTGGCTCACCTGATGCACCCCTGCTTTGAGTGGAACGCTGCTTCTAATTGAGGGGTATTGGTAGTCATTCAGAGCCATTTCTTCCAGTAGTGTCTCGTCCTCTTCAGCAGTCTTCTCGCCGAGTGCTCCTCCCGCAGTAATGTCCACCAACTGACGGGTTTGTGGGCTGAGCCCATTGTAGAATGTTTGGATCTGCTGATATTGCTTCAACCCGTGGTTAGGACATTGTCTCAGTAGTTCCTTGAAACGCTCCCAAGTTTCAAAGAATGATTCTCCGTGGTCCTGCTGATATGCGTATATCTTCAGTCGTAGCTTCGCTGTTTTGCCAGGAGGGAAGAATCGGTAGAGGAACTTTTCTGCTAGGTCATTCCAGTTGGTGATCGAACCTGCAGATTGTCCATCGAGCCACGCCTTGGCTTTTGATCGGAGTGAGAATGGGAACAGGCGTAGCTTGGCCGCGTCACCGCTCAGGCCTGGGAGCTTGAATGTGTCGCACACCTCAATGAAGGCCCTGATATGCGCGTTGGGGTCTTCGTCTATCAATCCATCGAATTAGATTGAGTTCTTGATCATAGTGATGACCTGAGGTGCAATGGTGTATGACTCATTCCCAGCGGTTACTGCGATGCTCGAGCTTGCTCCCGCCAAGCTCGACTTCGTGTAGGATGAAAGTGTTCTTCGTGGCTGATCTGCGTCGCCCATCGTTTGCCTCTGCCGCCGACGTCTGTGTCGAAACTCTCGTTCAGGTTCGTCGAAAGGTATGAGTAGCTCAGATTGAGAACTTCGTCGCGTACACCAGCGCTTTGCAGGATTAGAAATTTTAGCTAACCTACAAATTTTGACTATTTAAAACGTTACCGTGTCCCCGGCAATGGCGCCAAAAACTTGATGTGTTGTTTAGTGTATATAAAAAGTGGGGTCCTAAACACTCAAATTTTAAATTTATAGAACTGGTTATTCACTAGGGGACTATACCAACACACTAAGGCAAGTATACATGTCGTGTGTAAAACAGTATTGGTAAACACTGGGTTGTCGAACCTCAGGGACACAGATTTGTTAAAACAGTCGATTAATGATTTAGCCGGGTTTTGTTTTTGTAATTTTGAAAATTAATTGTAATAAAGATTACTAAAACAATGAAAGTGAAAGTAGCGGAGAAAATTCAGTATTTGTGAGAGGATCGCTTAGGCATTGACTCCTCCACCTAGGTTTGATAGACGCATAGGTTACATTTATGCCTTATCTTTATGGTGAATTAGGGTCCTAAGACAAGGCTACCTAACTTCTATGGATAGGTTCACGTTTAGGGTTATAGACACACCCTATACGGTTACTACTGTTCCACGGTTAAGGACTAATAAGTTGGTTGTAATTCAAAGTGCCCTAGGCTAAGTCACGAGCTATCGGTGACTCAACTCACAACTGGTCGAAGGGTTAGGGTAGATATGGTCCTAACGGTTCTCGGGTTGTGAAGCGGTTGTGTTCCTATTGCATAGTTGACCTAGAAGGCCCTGGATACGCCTGAGAAGCGGTAGACCCGACCTATCGGTGAGTAATCGGTTACTAGACAATATCAAGGGTAGCTACTAGCAGAGGGTAGGTGATTTCTCACTCATGCCTACCAGTTGGACTCCTAATTGGGTACTAGGGTTTCCTAACGATCACGACTATTTCTAGTTCGTGCGTACACCACATATTCTGTGATTCGGTTATACGATAGATTCCTAACTCAAGATGGCTTGCATACTAAAGATAGGTTTCCAAAAGGTTAAGAAATGGACCAGATTCAATAGGGAATTCAATTACATCAACCAAACAATAAGAACAAAACTTTTACTTTGAAAACACAATCATAAACGAAAACCGATACAATAAAGGATCAAACCATAGTTGGATTCGTCTTAGCCTAAACGATCTTATGAGTTTAGCCAAGCATGTTCATATTCAAACAAAAATAAATAAGGTTCAAACTGAATTGCATAATCAAACTCAAACAAAATACCAAAATGTAGCTCGAAATGATGAAAATCGAAGATTCTCGACTCGTCGAATGCTCCAAGTCTTCGAATGCTTCGAAAGGCTTCACTCTAGGCTTGTTCTCTACTCCCTTGGACGAGTTGTGGTGATTGGAGAGGTCCCCTATTTATAAGAATTCGAAAGTCATGAAAAGGGGTCTCAGGGCTTCCAAGTCATGAGTTTTCTAAGCTTCACTATTTTCTTCGATTTCGCCTCCTTTCTAGTGCCCACATCGTTTAAACCTGAAAACTCACGATAATCATCAGAAATAAATATATTTTAACATTTTCAAGTTTATTTTGACGATCTTAGCCCGAAACCCGCTATCATTTCATGTCCAAAACCACACACATCAGTGTTTCATCCTTTGAGACAAGAAAATCTACCCATGAAAATCTAGAAAATTCATCAATGACAACAAGACAGTACCAATGTCCGGAAATACTTCTGCGATTCACAAGACCAAATAAGTCCATCTGAAGCAATTCCAAAGGGACATCAATGGAATGGTACTTCTTCAATGGATGAGATTTTCGTTTCTGTTTTCCTTTCTTGTAGCTGACGCAGACATCATTAAATGTGAATTGATACTTCGGAACCCCTTCAACAAGATTCTTCCTCACCAACTCATTCATCTTTCAGTAGTGAATATGACCCATACGTCGATGCCACAAAATAGATTCTCTCTCGGCTGCTGTGACACCTCCTCCGAAACAAGTCAAACCTCTCTCCATTGACTATAAATTTAAATGTTCATACGTTTTAATTATATTTTTAACTGAATTAGTTTTAATGATTAATTGATAACTAATTTAATTCCGCGTTTGTATACCCGTAAAATACGAAAGTTTTCATATTTTAAATATGGAACTTCAATAATAAAAATATAAATATAAAAATTTGACTTTTTATATTTTATCAAAACCGAAATAAACTGTTTCACATTAAAACGTTTAGAGAATATAAAATGTGATAAAAACATATTGTTGTCAAGACTTAGCTAAACGAGGAACCTGTTAAACCTATTGGGCCCGGTTAGACCCAATAAGCCCAAAATAACCCGGATAAACCCGAAACATAACCTGGAGACTCGACCCGACTAACCGAGTCAGCGACCCAACCCGGAGGCCCGACCCACGGCCCAAATGGCCTTCGGCCAAACCCGGTACCTAGGAAGCTCCTGTTGTAAAAAGCGGCCCAGGCGGCTGATTAATCGGCGCCTAGGCGCTATGCGGGCATCGTCCGTAGTGCTTATTGGCTAGGCGGGCTGTCTAGGCGCCCTGGGTCAAAATCGGTTAAAATCGGTCAATGTCGGTCAAAGTTGGTAAAAGTCGGCTAGGCGCTAGGTGGCTAGGCGGGTTTTAGGCGGGTTTTAGGCGGGTTAAATTTAAAAAAAAAAAATTAATTCTTTTTTTTTCACTTAGAAGTCTTTATTACTACTAGTTTTTGAATTGTTTTTAGTATTTTAAGTTGTATCATTTTGTTAGGACTTATGACTTAATACTAGTAAGTGCTAACTACTAACTACCTAAGTAGTAACTTTTGATATTTGACATTTAGACATATTACAATATATAGTCTCTACAAAATTTATAAATCTTTGTAATTTACTAGGACCGATTAATCCCCGATTAATCCCCGCATAGGCCGATTAATCCTAATTCCCTAGTCGGTCGCCTAGGTACCGCCTAGCGTCTTTTGTAGCATTGCTAGGAACCCCTCGGCCCACTCGATAGCCCAATCCGAAGCCGATGAACCCCTCTCACTCGGCCCACTCGGAAAACCCAACCCCGGCCCAAACTCGATTACCCTTTTTGCGGCCCAACCGAGAAGACCCGGCCCGATCTCCGAATTCACTTGGGCTTCGGCCCACCCCCAAACCTTTTAATTTAAATGGGCTTTGACCCATCAAATTTATAAAGCTAGCCCACTAGTCTTTTTATAAAATTTTGGCCCATCAACCTACAAATTTCACCACCTTTGTAATAAATTATGCTTGGGTCAAATTTAAAAAAAATCATAATTTTTATAAACACCTAACCCCTTCATATTTTATAAAAGCTCCTAATCTTTTATAAAGTTTATAAAAATTAATCAACCTACAACTAGAAGAGTTGGGTGAATGTGGTGTTGACAACAAGCATAGTCTAGGTGGTTATTGTTTAGCATGCAAGTGCAAGTTCCCATGATGGTTTAGCTCTAACCAAAGGGTATTAACCCTTAATTAGACTATAAGACCAAGCCCTCCCTTCACTTGTTCCCCACACCACAAACACACTTGCCCCACTCTCTCCCTCTTGTCTCCCTTGAACCAGCCACCACCCCCCGCCGGTTTCCCCCTGCCGCCGGCTGCTGCCATCTTCGGCCACTGCTCCGTCGCCCCAAAACCATCGCCAGACCACCCCACTCCGCTGGGCCACCACCCTCCTCTCTTCCCGGTTTTCTTCCTCACCCATTGTGAGTGTTCTAAACCCCATTTCTCCTATGATTTCTACATACTTTATCACCCAAGAAAACCCACCAAGTCTTGACAATGAACATAAATCACCTACACTTTTGTTAGTCATCAATCTAATATCTTCTTTATCCCCTTTCTTCTTTGATCTTAAACATTTCCATGGTGTTCTTGGAACTTAAAGTAACCATGGAAATGGGTGAAACACACCTAGAAATCTATTGAAAGTATGGGTGTGCACCAAGATCACCATCTCTAAATCTTATGTTAGTTGGGTTAATTTTCTTACTTGAGGACAAATCCCTAATATCCAAGAACACACATAGATGAGTTCATGTTCTTGTTCTCTTGTGAAAAATAACCCACACTTATAAGAGTTAGTAAAATTATAAAGAAATTACTAACAAAAGTGGAACATTAAAATGATGTTAACTAACAATCCATTTATGTTTATGTTTATTTGTCCTAACACTAAAATGTGTTAGTAGATTTCATTATTATTTAATTGTCCTAACACTAAAAGTGTTAGTAGATTGCATTTATTTAATTATTTGGTCCTAACACCATGTGTTAGTAAATTATCTTTAATTGAAATACTTGGTCCTAACACAAAGTGTTAGTAGATATATATGAACTCATAATCATGTTATAAAAATGCTAAGTAAATGAAAGGATATGATAAACATGTTAATGGACTTATTGAAACTAGATTAAAATCATGGTAACTTTTATATATTTTGTCATGTTAAATAACACTTAAAAAGAACATGAAAGATTTACTTGAAATCGAATATAACACATTAAGTGTGTTATAAAAAACTTTCAAAGACAAAAAGAATATAGTTAATTTTTACTAGAAATGAGAAGAATAAAATTTATGTCAAATGATTAATTTGACATAAATACTTGGATTTGTTACAAATTTTTAACCATTAAAAGTTTGTTATAAAAATGGAAGTTTTCTATAAAAAGACATTGTAGAAACAAATATTTTTATAAAAAGTTTTTATAATAATAATAATCAAAAGGCAAGAAAATGACTTTAAATATTTTTATGAACTTACAATAATTACTTTGATGAAACCAAAGTAATCAAAAATGAAAATATGTTGCGTAGTAATAAAACCGGGACCACACGACGATATACGCGAAAACGTAAATGTTAGAGATTTTAAACAAAATTTCTCATCATGTTTTATAAAGACAACTTCTATAAATCCAAGTGCCGTTATGGTATTTTTAAAATGTTTAAGGAAATAAATATTTCATGACAATGAAATATTAAAAGATTTCGAAGTTATAAGATGTTGTAATTAAAAATGAAGCTTAAAATCCTTTTATGACTAAAATCAAATAAATAAATATTCTTGACTAATAATTATTTACAAAATGATTTATACCATGTTGTATTCACCAAGTATTGTTAATCATAATTATTAAAAATAATTATAACTTGCATGATTAACAAATCAAACACATAATTATTTAATTAAAAATAATTATACGAACTCATGAAAATAATAATATACATTATTATTTTTAATTCGATGTTCAGGACTTGATTGAATTATTAAAGGTTTAATCTTTTATGTATTTATGGAACATAAATATAAATCATCACGAAAGTATTTATTTAATAAATACAAGCTAACGGGTTTTCAAACGAACACAAACGGGATTAAAATGTCAAGACTTGACCGGTATCACTTGGGTGACTTATGTTACTCAAATGATTGTAGACTTTATGCATGTGCCTATTTAATTATTTAGGACGTTACGTGCTACCGTGCCTACACAGTTTATTACCACCTACCTGCTGAATCAGTGAGTTTCACGGCCCCTTTTCTTTTAACTGTTTTATACTTTGGGGGGAGAAATCATGAAATCTGATAAATGCTTTTTACTTAATATTATGGTTTATCTGTTAGCCGTATGACTGCTTGTTCTCTTACTGATTTCCCAAACATGGTACATTAGCGTTATAAACGTTTGTACAACTGTATCCCACCATTAATTGATTTCAGTTAGTTCTGTACGAAACGAGAGCTAGTGAATAGATCTATTTGGGTTGACAACCCTACACTAACTGGTAGCTACAGTTCTGACTCCGGATTGTCTGGGGATACACGTCAGTTATTCTGCTCTTTTCAGTATCTCTCGGGCGAGATACTATGGGTGGGTAAACCGTTAGTATTTGAAATCAAGGTTCAGGTGAGCTCATACAACCAAAACGGTAAACCAATGTAATATTTAAGTATGCCAAAACTTTTTTTACCAACTTTAAACGTAGAGTCATAAACCTGTGAACTTCACCAACTTTATGTTGACCTTTTAAACTCATGATTTCTTAGGTAATTGATGCAATCTCTGGAAGATATGCAAATGGGGCTTCATCATGCTATCGGACATGTCCTTGGAGTCATAGTTCCAATTATCCCAATAAATCATTTTATGTTTTCATTATTAATTTAAGACTTATGATTATAAATGTAAGACATTATCATTTCCACTATTTTACGCTGCAATGAAATGACGTAATGTTTTATGAAGTTTAATTTATTTAGATGTTGTTCTATGTATCCTCGACTATGATTCCATTCTCGCTCACACCCAAATTCGTTGACCGGGGTGTGACAGATTGGTATCAGGGCCGTGGTTATAGCGAACCAAGATAAACAAACAAACAAAACAAAAACTGAACCTGGACTATAACCCACTCCGAAGCTACCATTTGCATGCAAGACCTTATCTTCAACATGTTTACTTATGCTAGCTTATGTGTTACCTATGCATTACTCTTTTACTTGAGTTTCTATACTATCATGATGTTACTGACCACTGTTTCCTGTTGGAATTTTATCGCAGAGATGACTTCCAAGGAAGTTATTTGCATAGCTGATTCCGAAGAGGAACAAAGCGTGGAGGACTACACACCTTCACCAGAGGATCCTACTCCTAAGGACTATACGCCCTCGCCAGAGTATCACGTACCATCGAGCCCCGAGCTAGAGGCGGCCACGGTTGGTACCATCCGCCGATCCACTATACCATCCAGTTTCTTGAGGCCACTTAGGCCCCTGACCTCGGACGACACACCAGACCACCCTGCTCCCACCGCCAGTGCTGGCGATGTGGCCCCTGTTGGTGCTTCGAGCACCATTGACCCCTTTGCAGACCGTGAGCGGTCTGTAAGGACCTACGTCGCCACTTCTGGCGGCGGTAGATGGGGACACACCCCAGGACGGGCACCTGGCCCATCCTGGAGCCGTGAGGCTGGTGCTACCCCTGAGGAGCCTGCGCCCAAGAGGCGCTATGTGTTCGAGCTGCCTCACCTAGCTTGGATGCAGGACCAGGTACAGGCCTGGAGGATTGAGGAGGAGATCCCGAGCAGCTATGCACGGGGCGAGTCTTCTCTCCCCGATCCCTCCCGCCATGTCCTGATAGGCGTCTCACCCTTCACAGGGGAGCCCATACCCGACACAGTACCTCTCATGGTTGTCCACCTGAGGCGCATTGAGACGGACCTTGGAGAGCTTGATGCAGATGTCGGCCAACTTCCGACCACTGAGGAGGTTAGGATCCTTAGGGATCATATAGCTGCACTGGTGAGGCGCATGTGCGCCACTGATAGCGCCATGGACACCCTTCATGCCCACATGACCGGGGTTAGCATGGCCACCACTGATCTGCTTCTCTCCCATGAGAACTTGCAGAGGAGAGTCGACACCCTAGAGTTCATATCCGGACGACTCCTCTCCGCTCTTGCTGCCATGTCCCAGGTCCCGACCTTCTTGATCATGCCCCTAGGTCCACCACCACCACCACCCTTCTAGGTAGATTTGACCTAGACTTTTGGATCGCCATTTTATAGATGAAACATGTTATTTTCTTTTGATGTATTACCGGGAATGCGAGCCTAGGATGAAAACTTGTTTCTTTTGGTATGTTTCGTCTGTAATATGGTGGAAAACAATGGTTGTCATGATTAATGTTATCTCATTATGGTTATGTAAAATCTACTATTATTTTGTTATGGTTGTGTTATTTCTATCATTATTACTGTTATGGCACGTTATGTTACCTCTTCTTTCTATCTTATGTTTCTTGGTTGTGTTTGCGCGTAATATGTTATGGCAATTGATGTATGTCGTGGCAGTTATTTTAGAGCATGAAATAACCCCATTTACATATTATCTAAAATTTGTTTGTGTGACAATTGTAACTTAAAGCAAAATCATGCAACCACGACGCCGAACCACCAGGAACACTTCACCTCCTCCTGCTATGACCGCTGCTGAAATTGAGGAGATGATTGCTCATCGCGTCGCTGAAACTATAGCCGCTGTCGAAACCCAACGTCAAAACAACGATGGGGCACGCGGTAAGAACGAATTAACCAATGTTAGAAAAACTTTAGTCTACAATTCCACCAAATTGTATTCAATGTTTCAACGTAACAACTGCAGGCCTCTGTGAATGTTCATATAAAGACTTTATGAATTGTAAACCCTCGAATTTCAAGGGTTCTGAAGGCGCTGTTGGTTTAGTTCGCTGGTTTGAGAAAATGGAGTCCGTCTTCTGCATAAGCAACTGCCCCGAGCAGTACATGGTTAAATATTCCACATGCGCACTTACTGATAGCGCTCTGACTTGGTGGAACTCCCATGCTGATGCTATGTGAAATTGCTTGAGCGTTTGGATCTTCTACTTAGTCGTAATGAAATCAATATAAACGAGTAAAACATAGAGAGTAAATACAAATATGCTTTGTATTGACCACAGAGAACCACATAGTACACTCAGAGAATATGACACGGAAAAGCTATGAATTCTATACAAGACGATGTATTTATACTAGCTAAATCACGACTGACCGAACCTGAGATTCGGCCACATGTTCGGACCTCTCCGAACTCCAGATTCGCTGGGAGTTCGGACTTCAACTACTTTGTATGTTTTGTCTTGTATTTGATACTTCACATGACGATCAGGACCATGTATCAAAAAACTCCCCCTCGGCATGTGCAGTATCATCTCCTCCATTAACACTTGTATCATGTATCTTCAATCAAACTCTTCCTCGATCTTGACGATGAGTTCAATCTTGAATACTTGATATTGCATCGTGTGTAATCTCTTTATCAACAACCTTCAGAAGACTTGAAGATGTAATGTTCTCTTTCCACTTAGAAACCTGCCAACATAATTAATCTTGGCGCAAAACGTCTCTTCGAGACTCCAAGATATTTTGATTTTGAAACTTGATTTTGTATTTCGTGTTGATCAATCGAAAACAAACAAGAAACAAAATATTTTTGGCTTTTAGAAATATTATATCAAAACACACTTAAAATCTTTTTGGTATTTTCTGATAAGAAAAGTAAATGCATTACAGAATCAGACATTATTTTTGTCTTTTGTGAGAAAGATCACAACTTGGGATCATATTGAACATAACCTGCTGAACTACACTTTAATTTCGATTATTGAAGCACATAAGCCATGCCGATTGCAGATATTATTTGTCCAACTTTATACTCTGCACAATCATACTCATAACATCTGGATATGTTAAAGTATAGATTAGTTTTGCATTGACCAGTGTCCCCACACCATCAGACATACTCACATATGCTTTTGCTTATCACATAATAAGAAAGTTAAATCGTCTACCTTAAGGTCGATCTTTCGATACACAGATAAGGCCTCAAATTTAACACAAAAAGAAAATAAAACAAGTTGAAGTTGTATAACTCAACAACAATCAGGTCGGTACTCCCGTACACGTAGAGAAAGTCCGATGAGTTATACGAAACACCAAAGAAAATAAAGCAGAACGTCAAATGAACAACGATCAGGTCGATCTTTCGATACGCAGAGAAAGTCCGATCGTTTGACAAAATAAAGAAAATCAAACAAGTTTAAATCTTTGCAAAATGAACACATGTATACACAGTGACTTCTCATTTTATTTTTCACATATCTTTTTCTTGATATATCATGAGATATGCATCAAGATGTTGTCCACTAAGTCAAGCATCAGGTTTAGTGTATATCACATTTATATACTTTCTGATTTGCCGAGCCTACCTTACACATCGATCAAAGAGTCTTATGGCTGGTTCATCTACTTTATCCATGAGTCAGACACTTTCAGCCAATGTACCATCATTTCCCAAACATGTCGGATACAATTTCTCATTTTTCAATGTTTTTGGTTTTTTGCATTTTTCAATGTTTTTGTTTTTTTTTTCAAATTTCTCCCCCTAAAAATGACAACTCTATTTATAGAGTTTCATTTTTACGATTTGAAAAACAACACACTATTTTTGTATTTTTGCAAAAACAAACTCCCCCTCAGAATGAGACGGAGTGAAAAACCAAGAAAAATAGATCAACCAACACAAATACTCTAAGTTTAGCATTTTGAAAACAAAAATTGATTTTGAAATGTAGGTTAAATTAGCATAGATATTCCACAATCAACAATTTTCCAATCACCAAAAGGTCTTCTTGAAATACCTGCTTGACACCAAATAAAACATTAGTCGCTCTGGGATCGACCCAATTCAACAGTGTCGGGTCGCCCGGTGTCTTCCACATAGTCACTGTTGGACTTGGAAACAACTTTTGCTTTCCAAATTTGTAGAACTTTTAATTTTTTATCAGAACCAGAATCAGATTCAACCGACGTACTTGATCTAGACCAAGACGATTTTACGAGTTGATTTAATCGTTGAAGACCAAGGTTCATCAAAAATTTAACCTTTGGTATCCACATATTTGGCAGTGTTGTGATATATGCAGTCGTCGGACAATCAGCAGCAAGATATCCCGGTTAACGACAGACATAACGAAGTCGTTCTCTAAAGTTGTTTGAAAATTGTTTTGATTTTGAAAAATCAGATGAATGCTTAGAATCAAAATTATCAAAGAAACCGTCAGAAGAATCATACCTAGGAGATGGACTCCTTGAAGATGACAATCTTCCATAAGAATAAGAAAATTCTTTCTGAGATGGTGATTTCTTTGCAACATTTGCTTTAGAAACCCTCCTAGCCTTCACTGGTTCCTTAGATTGAACAAGTTCTTCCTTCACTTTGTAACCCAAACCTTTGTGTTTAGATCCTTGATTCTTTGAAGAATTTGAAGAAGAACTTAAAGCTTCGCGTGACTTAGCTTCACTAGTGAATTTAGCTTTGATATCTTTCAGCTTGTTCTTCTCAAGTAACCCTTTTTCTTCTTCGGTTGCAGATGAATAACTTGACACAACCTTATCAAAAACTTTTTCATTCTCCAACATAATAGATTTAGAAACAAATTTTGGAGCGACACCCAAAGGCTTCTCCTTCTTCTTAAATTTGGACTTGTTCTTCTTGGGTAGAGTAGCAAATTTTGAATAATCATTTAATTCAGCTTTTGGATCAATTTGAGCAGAAGTAACTTCAATCAAATCCACTGGTTGAGGAACCGAGTGAACATCCTCGTTTTGAGAATTCTCCGAACTCTGATCCTGCTTGACCAGAACTCTTCCATGATTTCTTCAAAGATAACCACTTCAACTGTCAGGGCATAGTGAAGATGACAGTTCTTGAGGAAGTTTATCATACCATTGTATATATTGGTCTTGCTTGGTTCTTCGAGATAAGCCACAAGGTTATGTTCGACAGGGAAACTTGAGTCGTTGACTGGCTTCTCGCCACTGGAACTCCCTTTAGGAGCCATTGTTAATTACAAATTCAAGAGAAGTTGACGGTTGTTTAGAGGTTATGGAGAGGGTTTGGGAGAAATTTTGGGAGTAAATTATGAGTGGGGTATGAGAGAAATGGGGAAAGTGACGGTAAATTAGGGATTTTACCATTTTCGTTGATGACGTGGAGGAGAGATGTTTTAAACCGTCGGTTCAGTAACTGATGTGACTGATGCATTATGGGTTATACGGTACAACTTGGTAAAGCATGTCATTATCTAAAAGAATTTTACTGAAACCTCGGACATTTAAAGGTTAAAAACTCAATGGGTAATTAAATGTCTATCCACCTAAAAAGTTGTGCCTTCCGGGTAATTTAATGAAAAGTAACTTTTGACTTGTTGACCCGGAAGTTCAGGTGGAACCCATTTTCTCCTTTGTTATGAAACCAAATTTCTTCCGTTTGAACTTCAAGCGGAAGATTTTTCCGCTTGAAAGAATTGTTTTCAAAAACATTTCCCACATGGTTTATAAAGAATTTTCCGGCTGAAGTTTACCCGGAGATTTTCAAAAGTTTTCTTTTCTCAGGTTGAACCTAACTTTAACCGGAAAACCAAAACACATTATTTGCTTGAAAGGTTGTGCTAAATTGTTCACAGTTTAGCAACAATTACTGACTATGAACTGAAATTATCTTCTAATTTACACAAGAAATTTTCATTTTTCTTTTCTTTTTGTATCAAGAGACGGGCTCTTAAGCACATGCCTCTCTTTTATTAAAAATTGTGAAAAGTTTGTTAGTCAAAGTTCATCATGGCAATTGCTGTGATGAGGTAAAAGAATCTTTTCTCATCAAAGGATTTGGTAAAAAGGTCAGCCAATTGGTGATCAGTATGAACTTTGAACAACTTAATTAAATTCTTTTCTACACAATCTCTAATAAAGTGATACTTGATATCAATGTGCTTTGTTTTGGAGGGCTTAACTGGATTGTTGGTGATGGATATGGCACTGTTGTTGTCTGCAAAGATGGGAGTTTCCATGAAGTTGATCCCAAAATCAAGCATTTGATTTTGCATCCAAAGGACTTGACTACAACAACTTGATGCAGCAATGTATTCAACTTCAGCTGTTGATGTAGAAACACAAGTTTGTTTCTTACATTGCCAAGATACAAGCCTTTCACCCAAGAATTGACATCCTCCTGATGTTGATTTCTTGTCAATGTCACATCCTCCATAGTCACTTTCTGTAAATGCCTTGAAGGTGAAATCAGAATTCTTAGGGTACCACAAGCCCAACTTGGGTTGACCATTCAAATACCTGAAAATTCTTTTGACTGCTACCATGTGTGATTCCTTTGGTGAGGACTGATATCTTGCACATAAGCAAACACTAAACATGATGTCAGGTCTACTTACTGTGAGATACATCAATGATCCTATCATGGCTCTATACATGTGTACATCCACTGACTTTCCACTTAAGTCACTTGTTAACTTGTGGGAAGTAGATGTAGGAGTTTTAGCACTAGAGCATGTCAGCATGTCAAATCTCTTCAGCATATCTTGGATGTACTTTGACTGATTCAGAAAAATCCCAGCTGCAGTTTGCTTCACTTGTTAGCCCAAGAAGAAGGTTAGTTCTCCCATGGAGCTCATTTCAAATTTAGACTGCATCAAAGTTTCAAACTCGTTGCACAAAGCAGTGTTAGATGAACCAAAAATAATATCATCTACATAAATTTGAACCATCATCATATCCTTACAAACACATTTAACAAAGAGAGTTTTGTCAATTGCCCCTCTCCTGTAGCCATTCTCTAGAAGATAGTTAGAAAGAGTTTCATACCAGGTTCTAGGAGCTTGTTTGAGACCATACAGGGATTTGATCAACTTGCATACCCTGTATGGATGATGAGGGTCCTCAAAACCAGGAGGTTGTTTGATGAAAACTTCTTGTTCCAGCAGGCCATACAGGAAGGCACTTTTGACATCCATCTAAAATACTTGGAAGTCTTTGAAGGCAGCATAAGCTAGAAAAATTCTAATTGCTTCCAATCTAGCTACAGGTGTAAACACTTCATCATTATCTATGCCTTCTTCCTGTGCATAGCCTTGCACAACTAGCCTTGCTTTGTTTTTGCCAACAATACCCCTGTCATCTTTTTTGTTTCTGAATACCTACTTTGTGCCAATTGGTTCTGCTCCATCAGGCAGATCTACCAATTCCCAAACTTTCTGCTTGTTGATTTGAAATAATTCTTCCTGCATTGCCTATACCCAACTGCTATCTTCCAATGCTTCAGCTACTTTCTTGGGTACTTCTTGAGACAAAAATGCAGCATGCAAACAAATATTTGCATCAGCAGATTTACTTCTTGTCAACACAGGTGCTTTCACATCTCCAATAACGTTCCTGATAGGATGATCCTTGTTGATTCTCTATCTATGTGCATGGGGAACTCATGACTTCTTCCATTTGAGGGTATGTTGAGCCGAGGAAGTATATGATCAAGCTCAAGCTCAACATTTCCAAATTGTGACATAGGATTTGAAACTCCAACTGATTCAGGAGAATTTGTATCTGAATTGTAGGTCAGATGCTCTAAATTAAGCTCATTTGATGTGCTATCATTTGACTTTTCAGCCTCATTTAACCCTGATTTAGTATTCTATTCAGTTTCTGAAATTTGGTTTTCTGGTTGAACTTGAACCGGAGAAACTGGTTCCGCTTGGAGTTCAACCGAAACTATTTCTTCTTCAATTTGAATTATTTCAGATGGTTTCTTTCCATTGTCCGGCAAGAGAGGTTTGATGCTCATTGAAGAGAAGAAAATTGGCCTTTTGATCGCTGTTTGGTTGCTCTTCTAATGCTCATCAGTAGACCTGTAAAAATTTTGTTCCTACACTAAAGAACTCACAGGCTTATCAACATCTATGTTGAAAGCAGTGGTTAGTGCATCAATATCAAATAACCAACTGGGCTGAGACTCAAAATTGTTGGAAGATTTTTCATTGAAAGACACATATATAGTTTCCTTAACAAATTTGGTTCTCTTGTTGTATACTCTGTATGCTTTTGACACACAAGAATATCCAACAAAGTAACCTTCATCTGCCTTTTCTGCAAATTTAGGCAATAGCTCATTAGTTATTAAGATTGTAACAGGGCACCCAAATGGCTTAAAGAAATAAATGTTTGGTTTTCTTTTTCTCCAAACCTCATAAGGTGTTCTATTTTTTCCTTTGACAATTAAAATCCTATTTTGGATATAACAAGCAGTGTTTACTGCTTCTGCCCAAAATATCACAAGGAGCTTGGAGTCTGCTAACATAGATCTAGCAGCTTCAATCAATGTCCTATTTCTCCTTTCAGCAACACCATTTTGCTATGGAGTTCTAGGAGCACTGAATTGTCTCACAATTCCCTTTTCCTCAAAAATGAATTCAAAACATGATTTTTGAATTCTGTGCCATTGTCACACCTGATTGTTTTGACTTTAAGGTTGGATTGATTCTTTAAATTGATCACAAGTGTTTTCAACAATTCAACAGTTTCATCTTTTGTTTTAAGAAAGAAAACCTAAGTGTATCTAGAAAAATCACCAATTATTACAAAACAGTATGACCCTTTCCCCAAACTCATTACTCTAGTTAGACCAAAAAGATCCATGTGCAACAGCTCTAGAGGTTTTGAAATAGAAGATTCAACTTTTAGCTTAAAGGAGGTTCTGTGTTGCTTGCCCTTGAGACAAGGTACACAGTTCTCAGAACAAAATGCTTGTTAGGAAGACCCTTAACTAAGCCAAGATTTACAATTCTGTTCATGTTTTTGTAATTCACATGACCTAACCTCCTGTGCCACAGATCAGATTCATCAACAGAGGCTTTGGATATGAAACAAGCAGTGCCACAAGTAGGTGCAGCAACTGACATATCCAAAATGTATAATCCATCTCTCCTGGGTGCCTTAAGCATAATTAATTCATCAGGAATTTTGACACCAGGTTTGAGAACTATAGCCTCTTTCTCATTAAACATTAAATTCAAATTATTTTCACACATTTGTGAGACACTGAGTAAAATGAAATTTAATATATCAACAAAATTGACCTTATCAAATTTTACCAATCCATTGCTCACATCTCCTTGTGCTGAGATATGGTCTTTAGTGCTTCCAAAGGCAACTGGTCTTTCATTTATTCTTTTTGTATTTTCCAGAATATGCTTATTCCCTATCATATGGCAAGTGCATCAACTGTCAACTACCCATAAGCTATTTTGGCCTTTATTCTGCACCTGCACATATCAGAATTGATCAGTTTCAATAGGGGACCCAAGCCTGAGTGGTCTTGGGTCTGCCATAAGCATCATTATACTTGTACTCCTTGAGTACTAAAGTATTTACTACTGGAGCTTCAGTGAGGAGATCATCATTGTCAGAATTTAAGTTTTCATACTGAGTACTTGTTTGACTAAATCTTTCACCTTTGGTGTTTTTCCTTTTAGCAATTTTTCTTTCCCTATATTCCTTGAATTTTCTTTGCTTGTTGGTTATTTTCTTAGACTTTTCATTACCTTGATTGACCAACTTAGTTCTTTCAGGTGATTTTGAAAATCTTTGGGGAAAGTATTTGTTTTGGTTTGAACTCTCCCCCTGAAGTGGAACAGTGTGACTTCCACTTGAACTAGTAGCAAATTCAATTTCAGATTGGTAGGGCTTTTTGCTTCTTGAAAATTTTTCTCTAGAGGTGGTCTTTCCTCTAGAGGGATTTCTTCTCCCTTGAGCTTCAAAATGTTCAAACCCATCAGCAAAATGTACATGTGGTCTCTGCTTAGGAGCAGCTGCTGATCTGGGTTGAATTTTGTTTTCCAGTTGAACTTGAGTTCGAGCGAAAGAGTGTTCCGCTTGAACTTCAGCCGGAAAACGATTTTGCTTTAGAACAGAAATGTTAGAGCATGTTTTGATGTCTAGTGCTAGGTCTAGGTGATATGTCTTTGTAATAGAATATTTTATGTATTATGGTCCTGCGGACCAGGGGCGGACTAGATGGTACGCCGGACCATCTGGTACGCTGGTTAGTTGGTCCGCTGGACGTGTTTTATATAAATAGGTTAGCTTGTTTAGAGAGAAGTCAGTTGTGAGGTTTGTGAGCTTTAAACTGTGTGTTTCTCAGTGTGTAACCTGTATACTCTCTCTCTAAGTGTACGAGCTTGATATCTATAAACGAATCGTTTATTTACCTCGTTGTTACCGAATCCAATTACATCATGCATTAGCAAGATCATACGCGTGTTTTACAAGTGGTATCAGAGCAGGTTTGCTCGATTACGGTGATTTACAGATAGGTTTTTGGGTTTTAGAGAGAGAAACAACGTTTGTGGTAAGAGTTACATCAATTTATCTCATTTTCACGTCAATTCAGTATGCTTTTTACGTTTAAAATGCTCCTGGACCATTGTCGTTGAGTTTTGCATTGGTTACAAGCGAGAAAAACTAGAAATAGTTAAAATCTTTCGATTTTTCACTGGTCCGCGACTGGTCCGGTGGTGGTCTAGCTCAAGAACACTTGGTCCGCATTGCTATCTTCATCGTGAAGTTGGTCCGCTAATTTTGGTCCGGCAGGTAATCATCATATTTTGGTCCGTGGAGGTTTTACTTTGGTCCGTGGCAGTTTCAGCGTACCAGTGTTGGTCCGTGGCAGTTGTTTTAGCGTACTAGTTTGGTCCGCTTATAATTTGGTCCGGAAGTGGTTTGGTCCGTTGATTTTATTGGTCCGGAGATCGATATTTTGGTCCGGAGCTCGTTATTTTGGTCCGCTTGAACATTTTTTGAGTAAACAATCATGGATCCGTTCCAAGCATTTGGAGCAATGTCTTCGACCGTTCAAGCTATACTGAATTATGATAACGAAATAGGAACTACAAACAAAGTTCCTAAATTGATGAAATTTGAAGATTTCCATAATTGGAAAACTCGTTATGAATCATACATTGGTGTGACGGATGTAAGAGTATGGACTCCAATGTTGGATGGTTATCAAGTTCTAAAATTCACAACTGGTGAATTTGCTGGTCAAATCAAGCCATATAACAAGATGAATGATGACGAGAAAGAATCTTCTAAACTGGAAAAGAAAGCCTATTCAAACTTATTAATGGCTTTACCAAAAGATATTTTGCATTAGTTCAAATTGCACACAACCTCAAAAGCTTTATGGGATGCATTGTGTCATAGATGTGAAGGCAATGCTCAATACAAGAAAAGTAAGAAAAAGGTGTTGTTGAAGGAATTTGATAATTTCTGTCATGTTCCAAATGAAACCATAAATGATCAGATTTCACGATTATCACATTTGGTAAGTGAACTTGACATAGTTGGGGTGAGTAAAGAAGCTGGTGAATTGAAGGAAAAGCTATAAGATGCTTTACCTGCATCATGGGAATGTTATATTTTGTTAATGACACATGACAAGGGTTTTGATGATATTACATATGATGATTTAACAAGAAATTTGCTATCTCGGGAATTAGATATGAAGCGAGTTAAAACTCAACCAGCTCAAGTTCAAAATCCTGATGTGTATTTTGGTGAGAATGCGTCAACTATGCATGCAAATGCAAAAGCTAATTCAAATCCGCCGACGACTGCATTTTATGTGGAAAATACTTCAAGTGGACAAGCAAATATGTCTCGGGGTTCTTCAAGTGAAAGTTTTACTCACAAAGCTGCGGTGACATACCAGTTTACTCAAGTCAATCATCTTCTACTCCAACATCAAATCAAAGTGCATTTTCAGCTAAAACCACAAATGATTTTATGGCACTATTTTCAGCAATGATTTCATCATATGATGGGGTGACAGCAGGAAAATTGACTAGTGCTGAGTTGACGTATGAAGATTATGAACAAATCGACCCTGATGATTTAGAATTGATGGATATAAATTGGTCGATGGCTATGATTATCAGAAGAGGCAAAAAGTTAATGAAAAGAACAGGCCGTAAAGATCTCAATCCTGAAGGAAAACTTGGATTTGATAAATCTAAGGTTCGGTGCTATAATTGTCAAAATTATGGTCACTTTGCTAAAGAATGCAACAAGGCTAAGAAACAGGAAACTTCAAAGTTAAATCAAAAGTATGCTGCTCAAAGTAACAAAGCTTCGGGAAGTAATTCAAATGCAAATGCTAGTGGGTCAAACTCAGATACTAAAGCTTTGGTCTCACAAACTAGTGACGGTTATGATTGGGCTGATGATTTTCCCGATGAATCTGCATTCTTATGCACTGTTGAAAGAGATGTAGCAGCTGGAGATGATTCTGTTCTTCCTGGTGAAGATTTCTTTGCTGAAGGCCAACAAGCTTTTATGGCCGACATTCAGGTAGACTCTAAAATCTGTGATTTTTGCATGACAACTGCTAACCAAATGAAAGAACTTTCTGATGAGAAAGGCATGTATTATGATAAATACATGTTAGCAGAAGAAAATGTAAAAATTTACAAACAAAGGTGGGAGGCTGTTAAGGCTGAACTTAAAAGTGAGCATGCCTTGATTCTGAGCACAAAAATAGAATTAAATAACAAAACTGAAGATTATATCTTTTGTGAGAAAAAGCTTGCAGAAGCAAATGCTAAAATTTCTGATTTACAAATTGAAATCTTGGATCTTCAAAGGCAACTTGAAAATTTCAGAAATTCATCTTCCTTTGCAAGTTTTCTTTGCAAAGATGAAAATTTGAAAGAAGTGCTCAAAGAATCAGGTTGTAATTCTGTTCCTCCACCTATTATTCATGGCCTAGGACCAAATGATTCTGAGATCAAACCAGCTGTTGTGTTTGATTATTCTATGTTTACTGAGGGCTCATCTGATAAGTCCAAGGGCACTCATAAGAGAAAGCCGGTTAAAAATGTGACTAAATCTATCAATGAGGTTACCAAACAATTTGAATCTCATGAATCTGTGGTTGAAAAACCTTAAAGTGTAACTCTTACACCATTAGAGGTTGCTCAGAAAATCGTTGAAACAAAAAAAACAATGAAAGATTTTGAAAACACAAATTTTGCAAAAGGCCGTGATTTGTTTTTTAAACGTGATTCTGTAACTATGAGCAACACAACCACACCAGATGTTCACTCAATACCGGTGCCTCCGTCGAGATCGAAAAAATTCAATGGCATCGGGTTTGGACACCCTGATGAAGTTTCTAAGGTCAATCAAAAGAAACCTTAGAAATTTCAACAGAATACTAAGAAAGATGTCACATCTGAGAAGTGTGCTGAAAAACTGAAAGGTAAGACTGAGATAGGTGAATCTTCTCAGAAAGTGAGATTATATTGTCTCAAAGGTAGTGATACCATATTCTCAGATGAGACATTTCCGTTGAGTTGTGTTGACTCAAAAAGAGTTGCAAAAGTTTTCTATGCTGATTCTGATGTAAAGAATGTGTCTGATTGTGAACCTGTGACAAAAGGTTCAGTTTTGAAACTTATAACAAGTCCTGATGATCAGATTTCTCACACTCCAAAAGATCAAAAGATGTCATTTAAATCAAAAACTTCAAAATATTCACCTAAGAGTTTTTATAATTCTGATGGTAGATTTTCTGCTAAATCAAATAGTTTTGATTATGAATCTTATGGATTTTGTGAGGATTATGATTTCTATGATGACTTTGGTCATTATGAACAAAATTTTGGAAACTTTGAGGAAATAAAAACAACCATGTCAAACCAAAAGGATATTCTGATCATTGTGGATTTGATGAATTGGATTTTACAATCAATTTGGATATGTTAATCCATTGTTTAAACCACTTCCAAAGCACAAATCTCGCCGATTTAGTGCTAAAGCACCTAGGAAGGTGGTTAGATAAACAAATGATGATAACACCTCAATTGATTTAGGAGGTCGTGTTCCTACAGTTTTTGTTGATCGTAGGAGGTGTTATCATTGTTACCAAAAGGGTCATCTAAGAAAGAGATATCCCGTTTTGGCTGAGAAACGAGCTTCCGCTGTTAGTTTTGAAATATCTGAAAATGTTTCTGAGCCAAAACAGATAGATGAAAAGGTGGTTACAAAACAATTCTTCAAACGAGAAATTTTTTTAAAAAATCAACAATCATTTGGATGTTCATCTTCAAGTGATGTTACCACAGATTCATCTACTTCTGGATTAAGGCAAAAGTGGCTGCCAAAATTGACTTCAAAAGCCACTGAGGACTTTTCTGAAGACACCGGTCGACCCAAAGTTGAAAGCTTGGGTCCAGATGCTCACTAATTGTTTGTTGAAATGTGCAGGGTGCTCGAAAGCCAGCTGTTAACAACTTTTGGGTCGTTGATAGTGGAGCATCCAGGCACATTACGGGTAATATTTCCTTGCTTTCTAAAGTCAAACCAATTCAAGGAGGAACTGTTACCCTCGCTGGCAATAAAGGTGGCCAAATTACTGGTGAAGGAAAGTTGGGTAACGAGAAGATCTCATTTGAAAAAGTTTAATTTGTTCAAGAGTTGCAGCACAACTTGCTGAGTGTATCTCAAATTTGTGATAAGCAGTATACGGTTGCTTTCACTAGTTCTGAGTGCTTGATTCTGAAACCTGGTATTCAAATTCCTGACGATTGGATCGTTATGCAAGCTCCTAGATTTCGTGATCTATACGTGTTGAATATGAATCAGACTTCATCTGCCGTATCTGCAACATGTTTTATTTCAAAAGCTACAGAAAAAGAATCCATTATGTGGCATCATTGCATGGGGCACATCAATTACCGGAAAATGAACTACTTGGTTAATCATAATCTGGTTGACGGCGTTTCAAAGAATAGATTTTCTATCAATGATGTGTGTGTCTCTTGCAAGAAAGGTAAACAGAGAAAGAAGTCTCACCCCTCCAAGCGTTTGAATTCAATTGTAACTCCTTTGGAACTGCTTCTTATGGATCTGTTTAGTCATGTGAATATTCATAGTATTGAGGGAAGTTATTATTGGTTGGTTATTACAGATGATTTTTCTCGGTTTTCGTGGGTGGTGTCTCTAGCTTCAAAGGATGAAACTCCAGAGTCAATTCAGAAGCTGTTATCCAAGTTTGAATCAATATACAAATTCAAAGTCTGTCGTATTCATACTGATAATGGTACTGAATTTAGAAATGCTAAGAAGACAGCTTTTTGTGATTCACTTGGAATTAAACAAGAATTCAGTGCGTCGTATACTCCACAACAAAACGGAGTAGCAGAAAGAAAGAATCGCACATTGATTGAAACGGCTCGAACTTTACTGGCTGATGCGAATTTACCGATAAAATTTTGCTCTAAAGCAGTACATACTGCATGCTATGTTCTTAATTGTGTGCTAATTGTTAAGCGGTTTAACAAAACAAGTTATGAGTTACTTAAAGGTCGAAAGCCGAATTTAAACTTTTTGGAACCATTTGGGTGTTTGTGCACGGTTCTCAAGGAAGGTGGGAAGTTTGCAGCTAAAGCTGTTGAGGGCGTTGGGTATCATCATCCAATGAAACGTGTTTATTTTCCTTCTTCTAAGACCATTGAGAATCATGTGAATGTTGATTGTCACAAACATACTTTTATTCACCCTAAATCGGTTGATAATCGGGCTTTTGATTACAAATCTTTACTGGATTCTTTCAAGGATGCAAAATCTGATTCTGATGAAGAGGATCCTGATGTGTTAGCTGCTTTGGTACACTCACTAAAGAGTCCTGGACCAGGCTCATGGATTCCTAAGCTTCCAAGTACTTCGTCTGATATTGCTTCGTCTAGTCAGAGTGTTTCTAGTTTAGAAACAATGAGTTCTTCTGATGATGATGAAAGTACTTTTCATGAAGTTGAATTGACACCTGTTAATGATCAAATTCATTTGCCTAGTACAAGTTCTTCTGTGCCAAATTCGTTACCGATTGGTGATTTATCGAGTTCAGAAGTGGCAGAGGCAAATTTAAATAATATGGCAGATAATCAGGCAATTTCTGATTCAACAATTCTTGGATTCACAATATTTATCCTTAAGAAAACATAATTGGAGATCCGTCTTCGGGAGTTCGTACACGAAATCAATTGTCAGAAAATGTTGATGCTTTGATTGTTGAAATCAGGGAATCTGGGGTTCAGAATGAAGTTTTTCGCTCATGTTTTCTATCTCAAGTGGAACCTTCCAATGTTGATAAAGCGTTGGAGGATGCTTCTTGGGTAGAAGCAATGTAAGAAGAGTTGTAGCAATTTAAAAAATTGGGCGTTTGGTATCTCGTAGATTTACCCAAGAACTCTAAAGAACCGTGTGGCACAAAGTGGGTATTTAAATGTAAGAAAGACGATCGCGGTATCATTGTTAGAAACAAGGCACGATTAGTGGTTCAAGGTTTTTCCCAAATAGAAGGCATTGATTTTAATGAAGTTTATGCGCCTGTAACACGAATTGAAGCTATCAGGATATTTCTTGCTTTCGCGGCACATCACGGATTTAAGGTGTATCAGATGGATGTCAAGAGTGCTTTTCTGAATGAGAAGATTCTTGAAGAAGTTTATGTGAAGCAGCCGCCTGGTTTTTATGATCCAGAATTTCCTGACAAAGTGTACAAACTAGACAAAGCTTTATATGGTCTTCATCATGCTCCAAGGGCTTGGTATGAGACTCTTTCAACTCACCTGCTCGACAATGGGTTTCAGGGTGGCAAGGTGGATTGTACACTATTTTCAAAGAAGTTCGGGAAGGATTTATTGCTGGTTCAGGTTTAAGTTGATGATATTATTTTCGGTAGCACAAAAGACAGCTTATGCAAAGAATTTGAGCGAGTTATGCAAACAAATTTTGAAATGAGCTCAATGGGAGAGATGAGTTTCTTTTTGGGTCTGCAAGTTCAGCAGTCTGCTAAAGGCATATTTTTGCATCAATCAAAGTATGTGTCTGACGTGTTGACTCAATTCAAGATTGGGGATGTTCGGATTCCTAGTACTCCAATTCAGGTTTCACATGGTATCGAACCAGATGAATCCGGTGCAACTGTTGATCCGACATTGTTTAGGGCTATGATTGGCTCTCTTATGTATTTGACCGCATCTCGTCCTGATATAATGTTTGCTGTTTGTTTGTGTGCTAGGTATCAGGCTCCTCCGAAAGCTTCTCATATGCTAGCAGTAAAACGGATTTTTTGCTTATTTAAAGGGTAATCCGGATCTTGGTATCTGGTATCTTAATGATAATAAGTTTGAGTTATCAGCATACTCTGACTCGGATTATGGTGGATACAAAATCAATTTTAAATCGAGTACCGCCGGATGTCAGTTTTTGGGGGAGAGATTAGTCTCTTGGCAATGCAAGAAGCAAACCTCGGTTGCAACATTTACTGCTGAGGCAGAATATGTGGCTGCTTCTAGTTGTTGTTCACAAGTATAGTGGATACAAAAGCAGTTACGCGACTACGGTTTGAATTTTCTAACTACCCCAATTTACATTGATAACTCAGCTGCTATTTCTATCACGAGAAACCCTGTTCAGCATTCCAAAACAAAGCATATTGACATAAGATATCATTTTATCTGGGATTGCTATGAAAAGAAATTAATTGATTTGCAGAAAATTCATACAGATTTTTAACGAGCTGATTTGTTCACCATAGCTTTTGACAAAACTCGTTTTAAATTTTTGTTGCAAATTAATGGGATTACTAAATTGGATGCCGTCTAATTTGGTTCAGTTGATTATTTCTTAGTTTTTAATGTTTTTCTTTGTTTTTCTGCTTTTTAGGGGGAGATTTATCTAAAAAGTACAAAAAATATGTGTTTTTCTGTATTGAAAATGAAAAAGCATAAAAAAATTGGAAAATTCAAAAACTTAAAAAAAAATGAAAAATACAAAATTGAGAAATGTGATCCAACCTTGTGAGAAATGATGGTACATCAGTGAATGTTACTGACCATGGATAAAACAGATTGAAAGGCTGTAGGTTCTTGTATGTTTCATTGAATGTGTCAATCAATATCTGATATTTTCCAGTATGATATAAAGATAATGCTTGCTTGAAATCTGTGGTGTAACATAATTCTTGTGATTGAGTGATCTTGATAAAAGATGGAAAAAGTGCAAAAACAGAATAAATAAGTGTTCTAGTGTATGCATGCGTTCTTTTGAAAGATTTAAACTTGTTTGATTTTCTTTATTTTGTCAAACGATCGGACGTTCTCTGCGTATCGAAAGATTGACCTGATCGTTGTTCGTTTGACGTTCTGCTTTATTTTTCTTGGTGTTTCATATAACTCATCGGATTTTCTCTGCGTGTACGGAAGTACCGACCTGATTGTTGTTGAGTTATACAATTTCAACTTGTTTTTACTTTCTTATTTTCCTAAACAATCAGACTTTCTCTGCGTATCGAAAGATCGACCTGATTGTTGTTTGTTTAGGGTTCTGCTTTCTTTTTGCATGAAACACTACGAACGACTTATATATGTAAATATTCATGAATGAATAAAAGAAAAGGAAAATGCAAAAAATATAATAAATCAGATTCTCAAATTACTTGAATTTGTGGGTACCATGATTTCTGTGCATGATAAATATACCTAATTCATATCAGAAAGCAATAAAAATTGATTTGATTTGACTGAAATAAACATGAAAATGTTGTATTCGTGAATTGCTTGGCTTGCATGCTGAATAGATTGAAATTGAAATGTGTTAAGTGCATCTCACTGGTATGATCTCACGTTGTGATCTTTCTCACAAAAATATAAATTATCACATTTAAATTTCTAGTTTCAGTGTTTTTGGTTAGTTCAGAAAAGTTCAAAAAGATTTTTGGTGTGTTTTAGCATAAGTTCGAAAAATCAAAAAGATTTTGGTGTGTTTTGATATAAAATTTGATAAAAGGCAAAAAGATTTTCACTCTGCGTTATTTTAGATCAACTGAATTCAGAAATGGAAAATTTTTTGGATTGAAAGAACCACAATCGGTGCTAAAATCAGCTCATCATGTTTAAAATTGAAAATGGTGAAGTTTTGGGTGAAAAGTGTGAGAATTGGAAGTTCAGGGGCAAAATGGTAAATAATGTGGTCCGACGGACCATATGGTATGCCGGGCGAACCATTTTGGGTATAAAAGTAAAATTGTGGTCCGGGTTCTTCATAACCTACGAACCAGCCTCTTTTCTCTGCAAAAACCCTACTTTACTCACAACTGTTTTCCATCGATTTCTCTGTGAATAACGAACTATTGTTCGTTATTTTTGTTGCTACAGGTAGGTTTCTTGATTCCGCATCTAAGGATGGTATTGATTTGTGATTTGGTGCTCTCATTTGCTTGATTTTTAAGTTTTTAGTCTCGGTTTTTTCGCTAAAACCGACTTGGAAGGGATTAACTGGGTTATCGGTGATGTTAATCTATTTTGAGCACGTGTACTGGGTCGGATTTTAGTCTAAAACACAACCTCAGTGTTTGATTTCAAAACAAACATGATTTGGTGTATGAAATTTGATGATAACTCTTCAATGAACTGTTCGTCCGCCGGACCATATGGTCCGGCGTACCAAATTTGGTCTGTAATTCAAAACTGGTCCACATCTGGTCCGTTTGACCAAATCTGGTACGTGGTCAACATTTCTAGTCCGCCGGACCAGATGGTCCGGATGACCAATTTGGTCCGCAATGGTCCGCTGATCGATTTTTCCAATAATGTTGATCGTTTGAGCGTTTCAAGTAAAATTAGAGTTGCTCGTTAGTAATTTTGATTATACTTTATGATTTTAATGATAGTTTGTGTTTGTGATTGGTACAGATATGGCTGATTTCAAATCAAATGGAGAACACAATGTTTGTGCTTTTCTAGATGCATCTGCACGTTGGAAACCTCATTTTCTAGGCATATTTGATAAATGCGAAGATCAAGAATCTTTTATGCTGCTACTCATGTGTGTACACCTTACAAAGATCTACTTACAATGTTTTGGAATACGGCTCAAGTAGATTGTTCGGTGGTTCCTTCGGTTATTCGCGCAAGAATTCTTCAAACTGATGTAGTTGTATCTGAAAATGATGTTCGAAGGGTTTTGAGGTTAAATGATCAAGCTGATTTCCCAACAGAATTTGATGAAGCTGATTTGGTGGCTTTGCTACGAAGAATAAAGTATGATGGGCAGTTGTGTGTTTCATGGTATCTCAAGGCAAATCTGAGTCCTCCATACAAAGACTTGATGCACGTGATTATAAAGTGTTTTGGAAATCGAACAAGAGGAGTTCGACTTGAAGGTTCTATCATTCTTTTCTGCTTTAGTGATGAATCGGCAGTTTAATTTTTCTGGATGGATATTCAATTATATGAAGGAGAATATCTTGACAAAACAAGTCAAAAGTCTAATGTATCCGCGATTTATGCAAATGATCTTAGATGAATTACATCCAAATCTTCCAAAGAATCCGGCTGCAGTTTTGGAAATGAAGCACATGAATCAAGTTGCAGTTGGTAAAATATCGGTTTATCAAAAGCGCAAAGGAGACAATATACCTCCACCGGTTAAGCGGTTAATTGGTCATCTTGCTAATCCAAATTATGTAGCTCCTACTGATGGTGCTGCAAGACATCCTGATAGTTCAGATGATGAATTAGAGTATGATGATAAAGGTTTTCCAGTTGAGATAGAAGAGAATGAAGAAGAAGATTAAAATGCACCAGCGAATCAAGCACCGAATGAACAACAACCTGTGCAGCAACAACAACCAGAGCCAGTTGTTCAAGAGAATATTAATGAACCTGAAGCTCTGAATGCTCAGGATGAAGAAATGAATGATGTTGCTGATGTTTCTGGTCGTGATATTAGTGAAAGCTCGTCGGATACTGATTCAGACTCTGGTGATTATGTCACAATATTACATAATACCAGAGGAATCCAAGTGAAGAAAGGTTCTAGGCAACACATAGAATATTTGAAGTCCAAGAATTTGGATACTTCTAAATATGAGAATAGAACCAAACAGGTCGAGGATAAAGATGATATCCAACTTATACTCCTGCTTTGGAGGAACATGTTCAAAAGACTAAGACAGTTGATAAAGGAAAAGCGCCTATGGTTTCTAAAGGCAAGCACATTAAACATATGGCTCAGAGGAATTTGCTAGTGAAAAATGGCTCATTTCTTGCTGATGCTAGGAAAGCAGGTCTTATTCCCTCAAGTAAGAAGCAGAAAGTGTCTACTTCATATTCACTTCCAGTCCAGCCAACCATAAAGTCTGCTAATGTTTAAAGCTCGAGTAATCCACCGGTTAGAAAGCTTGTGATACGAAAGCCTTCTTCGACTGCTGCTTCTGCTTCTACTACTACCGCCTCTACAACTTCAACCATTTCGTCTACTGATCTGAAACTGGCATTACATCAAACAAGACTCGATGAGTTAGAATCAACTAATCGCCAGCAAGCTGCTCAGATCAGGGGTTTGAAGAATTTGGTAAAGGAATTTGTGACAATTGCAACTTCCCAAGTTAACTCCGCTAACTTTTTCCGTTAACTCCGTTAACTTTTTTCCGTTAACTCCGTTAGTTCCGTTAGCGAACCCGTGACCGTTATTTGAATCATTGCATATGTGTTAATGTTATTTGATAATTAATGTTAGTAACTTGTTTCGTGAATTATATTCATGACTTTATGTGTAAATTGCAAAATTTGCGTTTTCGGGTAAAACCGGACTTCGTGCGTGAATTGGAATTTTTAGGCGTACATGTTGGTGAAATAACTTCCTGAAACCGTACGACCTGTTTCGTCTTTAACACTCGATTCATTTATGAACTTGATTGCCAGCGAAGCTTTTCTCTTACTATCTCTCGTGATTTGGATGGTCATCCAGCCTTGAGCCATTGCGGCTAGTTAACCTCTTTGATGACACTACTTATACCTTACCATCGAGCGCTCCTGCACGACCAACATCGACAACATACAACAGGTAGCAGTATGTTGAGAAAGTTTCCACAACATCCACATCGAGACGACCGACAAATTGCAAACACATGGATACCCCTTGTTCTCATACCTTCTTCCCTATAAAACATTCTTTGGTAATCCCTGCTTCATAACCGGTGGTGAGTGATCGAATGATTGACCCGAACATTTGAGACACGCGTAAGAAAGTAGATTGACTTCAGACTTGACGAAGACACGTTTAAATTTATCGTATATACGGAGAGCTACCCGAGAATCACCAAAAGTGACCCAAGTACCTGATATTTCTACATCTTATATGCAACATGACTTTTCGAGACGCATTAGACCTCGCGAAACCTTAGTTACGATTCGTATTTACACTCATTGAAAGCCAGATAGTATTTTGAATTCGTCAGCACTAGGTGTTTCAAAAACCCACTCTTAATACACGTTTGCACCTTTACTTACTCTTGAGGACCGACATAAACTGATCTTCTTACATGATATTTGTCCTACTATACGGTACAACCGTTGACACATTCGCATTGATATCGGTCGACCCAAGTTGTTCTTCTCCGGATTTGTGTCAATTGTACAGGATGACTCTCTTCGAAACGTGTAGTTGCAACTACCCTACACTAGCTACCTCGCCTTTCATCCTGAGTCTGTATTCTCATACTTGATATCATTTATGCTTCTACAAAACAAAAAACTTTTGGTCATTAGAACGTCACCCTTATTTTGGATTTTTACCGGAGGGTAATATGCGTAACGATATATCCCATGTTGGCGAACCTCATCGTAAACCTGAACGTGAAAGACTACCTCATCTTTTGAATCCACTTCAGAAACTCAAATTGCATTCGCGTTGCATACGCTAAACTCTTGATAATCCTCACCGTAGACGAAGATCCTACCGACCGAAAACGTGGAAAAATCTTTTTGTATCAAAATTTAAAATTTTCACATGTTGCATGGTTTCAAATCTTTCTCTCCCATTCAGCTCAAAAGCATTGGGAAAAAAAAAACATAAGACGCTTTATTTTCAAGTATATTATCTAACAAGAATTGTCAAATAACCAGGAATGGCAAAGTAACTGGTACACCCTCAACGTGCTCATACTGTGGTAGGTTAGCTGCGGTACACCCTATACATAAGCACTATCGGCATGTGGAAGGTGGGATCAGTGCTGAGCTGCAGATTTACCTTGAAATCACAGACAGAGACTTTATCTTGAGAAGCAAAAATTTATGTTACTTCTGTTATGATTTCGCATTGTCCCTCATACATATTTTTTTCACTAGCAGGGGATCACATGTTTTTCAGGACTCTTATCTTATTGACGTTTATTTGTCCAAGACCCATGCCCGTCTCAGTTCACCATAGGAATTGGTGAAATGTTTCAATTTGTCCTCTAGTTATTGCATTTTCCGGCATATCATTACTTATCTATCGCGAGAACCCCTACATTCAAAACCAGTCACCGGCTTGGTGAAGCTGAGCGACTCTTTATGAGATTTCCACGTTTACTTGCCATGCTATTGGTACTATGATTCCTTGTAGCATCATTTGTCTATACCCTCCTTCTTGTTTCTCCTGTGTCATTTGACATGACATTTTCTGTTATCATAATGAACGATATAGCTAAAGGTTACTCGGACGTATGGTTACTTCGCCGCGTTAAATATTTTGACTTCGGATACGGTTTCATCGTGACACTTGTCAAACCTGACCATGCTATGTGATTCAACTAACTCGTGGATACGTTTGTCATAGAAAAATCACTCTTTATACGCTCATGCGTAATGTTCATTTGATGCTTTTTAATCATATACCGTCCATCACTCCTCTTGGAACAGAGAATTTGGATTCTCTCATAACGAGCCGCGAAACGATTAGCACTAAGGCGAATTTTGGGACGAAATTTCCTTTCAACTCGGGGACGATGTGACAACCAGAAATTTTACGCACCTTGAGCATTACGACAATTTTCGGGACAAAATTTCTTTAACATGGGGAGGCTGTGACAATTGCAACTTCCCAAGTTAACTCCGCTAACTTTTTCCGTTAACTCCGTTAGTTACGTTAGCGAACCCGTGACCCGTTATTTGAATCATTGCATATGTGTTAGTGTTATTTGATAATTAATGTCAGTAACTTGTTTCGTGAATTAAATTCATGACTTTATGTGTAAATTGCAAAATTTGCATTTTCGAGTAAAACCGGACTTCGTGCGTGAATTGGAATTTTTAGGCGTACATAATAAATATACTATCCCGATTAAGCATTGCACGTTAAATAAGTTAAAAACACTTAGAAAACATTTTTAATGTTTCTACTTTTCAAGTTTTAGTTAAAAACCCATTTAAAATGAGTTATGTGCTAAAGGTGTTTAAAACGAAACTAGAGGGGCCAAATGTGTAACATTTTATAACCCAAAAATCTACCAAGACCCCCTCCTCCCCTCCCACTCACGCATTCTCTCCTCCTTCCCCCATTTCATGCAGTTCTCACACACACAACACACACACTTCGAATTTGGTGGAAATCAAGCCCAAGGAAGTGGATTCAAGCTACTACAAGACTCAGGAACCTACAAGGAAGCTCCATCTTCTTCTCTTCTCCCTCTACCTGCGTTTTTTTCCCCAAATCTTGTAAGCCCTAGAACTTGAAATCCAAATTTCTTAGTTGCATGTGTAATTTTGGGTGTTTATGTGTTAAATAAAGTATTTGTATGCTCATGAAACTTGATTTAGGTTATGATATGCTAGTTCATGTTTTGGGTCAGATTTGTGGTGGGTTTTAGATCTGGAAATTTACCTCATAAATTGCTCCATGTGTTCTAAATGTTAGGTGGGTGTTTGGGTATGGATATAAGGTGCAATATGCTTGTATGTTAACTTGATGATTGAGATTTTGCTATGCTTTTGGTATGAACATGTTCACTACAGAAATTATATGTTATCATGGTTGGAAACTTGTTAGGAGGTGTTTAATTGATCAAATGTTAGCATAGAATTGAAATCCCAGACTTTTGCAAAGTTGAAATTCTTGACAGCTTTGACCAGAATTTTTTGTCAACTTGCAGCAGCCATAACTTACTCAATTTTGCTCGAAACTGAATGATTATTTTTCCATAGTAAAGTAGGATGTCTTAGCTTTACAACGGCTACTCTAAAACTTTCTAAGACCTCCGTTTGGTCACTCAAAACACTGCTGCAAGTTGGGTACTCAAAGCTGTCCAATTTAGTAAAAAGTGGACTTTTCAAAATGGTTGGGCATGTAAACCTTGTTTTAATGGTATGTTTGCTACTTGTAATTGATGGTTATATGTTAAATGTAGGATCTGGAGAATTTGATGTTTAAATTCCAAATTTTGAATGAGTTATGCAAGTTTTCATTTCCTTTAACTAGTTTGCTAAATGTCAAAAAGTGCCAACTTCCGATGTGCATAACTTATTTGTTTATCAAGGTTTTTACTTGATTCTTTTTGAAACAAATCCTAATTGTTATGTAGTATATGCCTGTAAAATTTAAGAAGTTAATTCCAAGTATTGTGGATTTTAGCTGTGCCACTAGTTAGGTGCTTGAAGTTTGACTTTCTGTGTCAACTTTGACTCAAATTGCAATTTCTTGATTTTCTCCCAATTTGGGACTTGTATGTGCTTTGTGTGACTTGTATGATCGCATGAAACATGTTTAGGTGCTTATGTGCTAATTTCGTCCTAGCAACACCTTCTAATTTTATTAGGCCATATTTATCCGAATAGGTTGACTTTGGCCAACCTGCTGAACCAAGTGCTGAGTACTAGTGCACCCTAAGGTGAGTTCACTTACTATTATTGTTATATCCAGTTTAGGATGATAACGCACAGATAGTTGCATCCGGTAAAGGATGGCAACCCAACGGTAAAGGTATTTCTTTACTTGAGTAATTTTTCGACAAAATATCACATGTAGCACTGAATTGCTTTTAATACAAAAGTCCTTACTTTCCGGCCGTTAATATACAGTAGCGAGGTAATATTGAGCAGTACTACTGGGGATTGACACCCCTGCTCAGCGGTCCACGGGATGCACCCTCCCGACTGGCGGTCGGACTGAGATCAATGTTAGCCTACCCATCGTGATCCGTCAAGACACGGGAAGGCAAATTCATAGGTACCCCCTATCAAAACATTGTCAGCTTCGGTTACGAACAATTCAGGTGTACACAACTATAGGCTAGCTACCTACGATATGGAATTTTACTGGTCTTATGATTATTGATTGTGTTTTACCTTTCTTTATTCATATACATTAAGGTCTACATGTGACGTGTAGACCGCTTTAGTGAACTCACCAGCCTTGGCTGACACTTGATTATTGAATGCTTTCCAGGTTGCTTGGAGGATCATGGATGGCACGGACGTTGGCAATACTTACCTTTTGTAAAACCCTTTTGGAAATTGTAGTTTAGATATTTTAGTAATCACCTTTTTTAAACAACACCCTTGTAAATTTTTAATGCTTCCGCTGATTTCGTGAAATGTAAACTCTAATTTATTAAATGTAATACATGACTGGTTTACCCTTTAACTATGGCTTGGTTGTAACTAAAGACTTGGATCCTGGTTTGGATCAACCCCACACGGTTATACTCCGTTAGTGGAAATTAGGGGTGTGACAGAATTCGTTTCTAGGGATCAGGCAAAAGATCGGGAGATTGCTAAACTGCAACAACTTTCTTTATCTCTCGGTGAGCAGTTAAATCTGGTACTCAAATCTTTACCTGCTCAGGGGGAGAGAAGACCAGATCCTGAAGAAAGTTGTAGAGATGGTGATGATATGATGAAATATTTGAATGAGGATCCAGATCCTGAAGGTGGAGTTGGTAGTGGTTCTAGTGTTGGTGCAGTTGGAACTTCGTCTGCTGCTACTGAACCATCTACTACTGCCCAGGTGGAGTCTTCAGAGAAAGAAGTGTATGATGTAACTCCAATTTCTAGAGTTGAGCTGAAAGAAGGAGAATTTATTAATCCATATTCAAAAAAGCAACTGGCGGCTATTTTTGCATTAAATGTGGATGATGTAGATAAAGTTCCTTTTGCTGATTCTTATAGAGAAGAAAATTCTGATGAGAATATGGATTTTGAAGAAGAACATGTAGAAGTAGAAGATATGACGGCTGAAGAATACCCAGATGATCCTAAGGTTTATGGAAAATTTTCTACTGATGATCAGTCTGGAGGATTTAACTTCTTTGGTAATGACGATGAGGAAAAAGTGGATGAGGAGTTGAAGAAGAAAGAGTCAGAAACTGATCAACCAGAATCAAATGAATCTGAAAAGTTATCAGAAGAAGAAGAGAAGAAAATGTTATTTGATGCTTGTTGAAAGAACAAAGAGCCAAGAAGCTGCCAGTAGTGAAACCAACCAAGATTGTTGATCAAAAGAAATATTTTGACAGAAAAGGTGGTGAAGTTACTGGTAGAATAATCAGTTGGATGTATGACTCGGAGCCAAAGTGTTATGTAATTAAAAAGGAGTATGGGGTGATGTATTTGAAGCATGCTACAAGATTCAATACTTTACCGGTTTGTGATGTGAGAGATTTGTCAAGAAAGCCATTCATGAATTATGGAAGTAATTTGTTGGCTAAGATCTTCAAGAACAAATTGGTAGAAGAATGTCAAGGCAAGTTCAGGTTTTTAACTCCACAAAGCCTAAGTACATTGATCATCCAACCGATATACATCCTAAAACTGGAAAACCGGTTGTGGTCTTAAAGTATAAGAAGCCGATTCAACTGAATAAAATCCCATTGAAGAAGCTCGAACAAGATTTTATTAAAACTTTAAGATGGTGGTATTATGACAAACATACTGGAGAAGCAGTGGTGGTGGTTAAAGAGCAGAACAAGGTGGTTAGGCTGTATGATCCGATGTGGTTGATTAATCTGTCAAAAGATGATATCGAAAAGCTCTATCACAACAAGATTTTGTATAAAGCTGAGCATGCTGAACAAGCTTTGCAATTTCAACGCGTGATTAGAGTATGTTTTGCTTTTGGTATCCATGTTGGGAATAACCGAACACAGCATTGGAAGAAGACGTAGACAAAAGCTTCTGAAGACTAGCACAAGACAAGGGGGAGTTTGTTAGAGCATGTTTTGATGTCTAGTTCTAGGTCTAGGTGATATGTCTTTGTAATAGAATATTTTGTGTATTCTGGTCCTGCGGACCAGGGGCGAACCAGATGGTACGCCGGACCATCTGGTACGCTGGTTAGTTGGTCCGCTGGACGGGTTTTATAAAAATAGGTTAGCTTGTTTAGAGAGAAGTCAGTTGTGAGGTTTGTGAGCTTTAAACTGTGTGTTTCTCAGTGTGTAACCTGTATACTCTCTCTCTAAGTGTACGAGCTTGAAATCTATAAACGAATCGTTTATTTACCTCGTTGTTACCGAATCCGATTACATCATGCATTAGCAAGATCATACGCGTGTTTTACAAGAAAAACTTCCATTTCTTTCGTTACCAATTAAAACCTGTTGGATTCAGATCCAAAATGCTTCATCGTGTGGCTTTTCACAGGTGAAATTCTTCCTATGAGTTTATTTCGAAAATCAGCCTTTGGTTTCAGAACAGGTTTTGGTTTCAAAAATAGTTTGACTTTACTTAGTGGATTAAACTGACACACAGCAGCTAGGTGACCTTGTTCACCACAGCACATACACTCAATAATCTTGGTTTCAAATTTCTTGGGAGACTCATGTTTGGTCACTTGTTTGAAAGTGAGTAGACCAAGCCTTTGAGTTTGACTTTCCACCCAACCATAACTTCTCAGCCTTTCTATTTGCAGTTTGAAAATTGTCACAAGTGAACAAAGCATCTTTTAACTTGATTTCAAGAACATCAACCTCAGCCTTAGAATCTTTGGTTTCATTTCTTGATTTCTCAAGTTTGGACAACAAATCATCAAGCTGTGTTTCAAGAACTGAGTTGGTTTGTTTTAACTGTTCATACTCTTTGGTTAATTTTCAATTTATGAAATGTAAGATGATTCTGTTTTCTTAAAACATTCATTTAACTCATTTAGGTTTGAAACTTTATCAATCAAATCAGTATTGTGGTTTCTGTATTTTGCCACTTGTTCAATGCAAGCAGGGCTGCATAGGTTTTCTAAAACTTTTTTAGGAATAGAATTTACCATATCTGAAGTGGAGTCTTGTTTGGCCATCAAAGCATGATTTATTGGCTCAAACTCAGCAACAAAATCTTCCCATTCAACACATGAGGTTTGATTGGCAACAACAGCAACCACATTCTGGTGGTTTTGACTACCGGCTAGTTTCGGTGGGGTGGGTTGATGACCTGAGTTGTGACTAGAATTGTTGTTGTTAGAATTGTTTCCACCATGATTTTTCATTTGGACATGACTCTGGTTCTATCCTTCTCTTCTTGGCTGTGGGCATTCTCTTGCAAAATGACCAAGTTGGTGACAGTTGTAGCATTTCACCTTGCTCTTGTCTAGGCCTATCTGAGCACATTTTGCTCCTTTGTAGGTTCTACCAGTTCTTTTGTAAAACCTTTGAGCCCTGACAGACACCATAGCAAGTTGAGTCAAGATATCCATTTCTTCCAAATCATTAGCACCTATACACTCAAGGTCTTCACGAATGAAATCTTGGTATGAGTCAGTTGCTACATGAGCATTGTGAGAGTTGTTAAACATGTTTGAGAAACTCTCTTGACACCTTGGTGTCTCAGGGAAACTGACAATAGGTGACTGGTATGATGATGAGTTTGAGGATCTTTGATTGTGGAAATCGGTAGTTACTAGTGCAGTTGAAAACAACTGAGTTGACACAGAAGATGAGTTTTGTTTAAGGTTTAGTTCCATTTCATAAGTACTGAGTATGCCATGAAGTTCACTAAGTCTCATCTTTTTCAAATTTTTACATTCTCTGATGCTAACAGTGTAAACTGTCCACACAGAAGGTAGGGAACGTAGAAATTTTTGTTTACATCTACCTGGTCTAGTTTTACATCTACTTTTGCAGTTCATCAAGTAGGGAAACAAATCTTAAGTACTGGTTTGTCATTGATTCACCACTTTTGAAAGTAAAGTTCTCATATTTCTGTTTTAAGACATCTTTCTTGTTTTCTCTTACTTCACTGGTTCCTTCATACATTTAACTTAAGGCATTCCATAGGTCAAATGCAGTTTTGTATCCTTTAAACCCACTTAAAATGG
>JBCNJP010000182.1:57661-71000 GCA_039602395.1 Deinandra increscens subsp. villosa
CGTGAATTGGTGAGGCGCTCGAGCATTTGGCATTGCCCCAAGTTCCGTACCTACGTGAATTGCCATCTACCGAGATAGAGGAAAACCTAGCAAGTTTCACAACATACTTCTGAAGAATCTTAAACGAATAGGGTTCCTTCAGTGCGAGGTTCCTCATTCAGCTGCTCAACATCTTGAGCCTAATTAGCTACGATCTCTTGTTGTACGATCTCTGCTTGACAATTAGAATATCAATCCATTCCGATGATTTCACCCAACACTTCCCAAGGTCGATGGTAGAAGTCCCACACTCACTTGATGACCTGAAAGTTCCTACGCGAGGTTTCGAACGACACGATTTGCTCTAACCAGCCTATCGTTTACGAGTTCTATAGGGCACTCAAACTCTATCGGGCTACCTATGACGCTAATGGCTTTACTAACTTTACACAATATAAGGACCTTATCAGCTTCAGCATCGAATAATAGTAAAGCAGAAAAATCTTTAAGAGAAATGACTTACCACGGACGTCGCCTACATCGCTTCAAGTTCCTCTTGCTCCAATCACGTATGCTTGAGCCTGATGATTTCCACCGTTATCGTTGCCGCCTTTTTCGTTCCTCTTTAGCTTTGGGCAATCCCTCTTCAGATGTCCCATCCGACCACATTTAAAGCATCCTGACTAGTTTCCTTGATTACCTTGCCTATTTTCCCTTTGTTTCTGCAATCTTCTGCTTTGTGTCCTCCCTTTCCACACCTGCGGCACTTTATGCTATCACAATTCCCCTCGTGATGAAAGCCACAATTATCACATTTAGGCAGAGTTCCATGATATCTACGAGCAACATCACTCAAACCCTGACTGTTCTTTTTGCCCTTGTTGTTGTCGGCTTTTATGCTCTGGTTTTGACCGGAACCAGACTTGTCTTTACTAGTATCATCCCATTTCCTTTTGTTGTCAGAAGAACCAGCCAATGCCTTCCAAGGCGATAGGGTTCCTTGTTGCACTGCTTGGTCAATCAGCTTATGAGCGCGATGAATCGTGTCTCTGATGTTTGTAACATTGCTTGAAGTCACACGGCTTTGAATTTGGGGTGCCAACCCATCGATGAACCGCTCAATCCTTCTGTAACACGGATCTACCATAGTAGGGCACAATAAAGCTAGTTCATTCGATCGAGCAACATAAGCTTCAATCTCTGATCCTTCCATTTTCAAGTTTCCGAATTCCAGTTCGAGCTTCCTAATTTCCATTAGTGGACAATATTCCTCCACTAGCATGCGGGTAAACTCAGCCCACGGTATTGCATTAGCAACTTCCAAACCCAAAACTTGTACTTGAGCATTTCACCATGTTAATGCCACTCCCTCAAGTGTTCTGGTGGCATACTTGACTGAGACTCGACTGGACAGTTGCACCTTTCAAACACTGATTCAGTTTTCTCCACCCACCTTAACAGGTCAACCAACCCTTCTGTTCCTTTGAATGAGTGGGGTTTGCACTCCATGAACATCTTGTACGTACACGTACCAGGTACACTTGGATTCGCTTGAGTGTGTGTTGCTAAGGTTTCTGAAACACTCTGACCGATGACTGTGTGAAGCTCTTCTGCTGTCATGTTGATTCCACGTCCTGGGCCATGACCTGCCATGATCTTTATTCATATCATACAAAAATGATTAACATCCCGGTGTTTATCATTCAAGCATAGTACAAATAATCAATGGCAAAAGAAACACATAACAAATTTAACAACAATTTCAAACAAAATAAAGTCGCAACTGGTTTGCAATTTCATTTATTTATACTAAAGTTCAAATTTTTATGTGCAGATAGATAACGAAACAACTTCTGACAAGTTGCATAGGTAGAAATAGAATTAAACAAACTGTAATGATAGTCGAAAAATAGCAACTCCACTTTACCCTTGGGCTCCCCCGATAGGGACTTCCGCTAATGATCCTCGGGACCTCCCCCTCTAGGGGTTCCAGATAAATATCCTCACACGGTAACCCTAGCATGAGTTACAAGTTGCCGGTCTTTTAACATAACCACCCTATTCCTACACGCCCACATATGATCCACCGAGTTGTTATGCACTTGTTCAGTCTGACGTTGGTTACGGCCCAAAGCCCCGATTAGCTCGTCCGAACGACAGTGCTTTTCTCGTAATCGCGCAATGCTCGTTGCGTAGGCCTAAGGCTGCTACTAACGTGACGATCAATCGATTCCTTAGAGCATAGATATGAAGACGACATGGCACACATAAGGTCTCCAACATTCGAGCGGTAAGATCGGTAGACGTGAAGGAAAGAACGCTCTGCACCGCGACCAGCTGTCGTACATGTTATCTGAACCATCCCCGATTCATAAGATCTCGAAGGTTTCGTACGCGAATCAACACAGTGAATCCATTTGCATAGAATGACGCCTTGTCGTTGCTCGTCTTCCCGGATCTCGTCCCCTTGTCTACAGATGATGCGCCCGCCGACAACAAAGAAGAAGATGTCATGTCCACTCTCCATGTATACTTCCATATGTGGTTGCTTTATGAATGACCACCCAGTCAATTCATCAAAGCACCTTAGGGATCAGATGTGTGAGAGAGATGTAACGTAAAAGTAATCGGGATACGTAAATACATATACGTATATATATATATATATATATATATATATATATATATATATATATAAAGAGGGGCCAATCACGTATATGTGCGTCTATGTGTGTGTCTAGCCGACTCTAGCCATAGTTGGATTCTAATGCAATCCTAAGTTCTGTATGGCTGATGGCTCTGATAGCAATCTGTCACACCCCCAAAAACCCGCTCTCGGGGCACCACCGATTCGGAGGCGTGACCTACCACGGTCTGAGTCACCAGACACACTGAGCAAGGGCTGCTCCGACAGTTGAAAATATGCGAGCATAGGATCATCTACTCAATCTAGCTATTCGGACATCGAAACGTAATTAACCGATTGTTTTATTGATCACAAACGAACAATTACAATCAGTAAAACACTTAGAAACAGACACAGAGGAACACTCTCAGAAACACACACTTAAGAGAATCTCACACGCTCAGAAATACTGAATACAAGAACAAGTTCGCTATTTATACAGCCTGGTCCGAACCCTGTCCGAACTCCAGGTTCGGGCAGTCCGAACTCCAGGTTCGGCCAGTCCGAACTCCAGGTTCGGCCAGTCCGAACTCCTGATTCGGACCAGGTTTGGCCAGTAGACAATTGGCTTGCTCTTGAACTCTGCTTGATATTTCACACGACGCACATATCAGGTATCAACAAACACCCCCTCGTCGTGTGCAGTATCTCTTCAACATCATCAAATCTGTATCTTCAATCAAGCTCTCCCTCAAGTGTAGAATTCGTTCGTCCAATGAAATGAATCTTCGAACAAACTCCTCCTTAACTTGATCGTAGCTTGATCTTGAATACTTGACAATGTCTGGTGTATCTCCAGTTTTTTATCAACAGCTTCAGAAGACTTGAAGTTATGATCTCTTGCATTTTAGCAACCTGCTCAATCATTTAAATAATCTTGGCACAAAACGTCTCTTCGAGACTCCAAGATATGATTTTAAAAATTGAATTTGTATCACATGTTGATCAGATCGAAAATAAAGCAGAAACAAAATCTTTTTGGCTTTAAAAAAATTATATCAAAACAAACCAAAAATATTTTGATTTTTCAAACTTTTGCTAAAACACACCAAAAATCTTTTTGTACTTTTCTTGAAATGAAATGAAATGCAATACAGAATCAAACTCTATTTTTGGTATGAGAAAGATCACTATACAGGATCATATTGAACATGACATACTGAACTACACTTCAATTTCAACTAAAAGAAGCACATAAGTCATGTTGATTGCCGATATAATTTGTCCATCTTAAACTCAGACAGAATCATACTCATAACATCTGGATATGTTAAGATATTGATTAGATTTTGCTTTGACCAGTGTATCCCACACTATCAGACATATTCAGACATTTTATTTTTCCTGTTCTTTTGCTTTTTCTTTTTGTGTGATCACACTTGTGAATTGTCACAGAGTATAATATATTCATGATATCGTCAACTGTGTTCCATGCAAAAAGAACTAAGAATGTTAAATCGTCTACCTTAAGGTCGATCTTTCGATTCGCAGATAAGGCCTCGGATTTAACAAAATAAGAAAAATAAAACAAGTTGAAGTTGTATAACTCAACAACAATCAGGTTGGTAATCCCGTACATGCAGAGAAAGTCTGATGAGTTATACGAAACACCAAAGAAAATAAATCAGAATGTCAACCGAACAGCAATCAGGTCGGTCTTGTGGACACGCAGAGAAAGTCCGATCGTTTGACAAAATAAAGAAAATCGAACAAGTTTAAATCTTTGCAAAATGAACACATGTATACACAGTGACTTCTCATTACTATTACACACTTATTTTTCTTTTTATGTCATGAAATATGCATCAAGATGCTATCCACATGGTCAAGCATTAGTATTTAGTGTATATCACATATGAATACTTTCTGATTTGGCGAGCCTACCAAACATATCAAACAATGATCTTATTGCACTTTCATCTACTCTATCCATGACTCAGATATGTAAGCCAATGTACCATCATTTCCCAATGATCAATTTCTCATAATTTTATATTTTGCATGTATTCACCTTCCTTCCTTATATATTTTGCATGTATTCAGCTTCTCCTCATAACATGCTTTTTCTCAATCACTCCCCCTTACTTATAATTCTCCCCCTTAAAATGAAAAACTCTATTTTTTTGGATTTTTCATTTTACACAAAAACAAAACTCTATTTTTGACTTTTTAGAAAAATTTGTAAGCAAAGAAAAGTGATCAATCAACACGGGTATTTTGCAAGTTTAGAATTTCAGAAAATTTTGCAGATTAGAAAAATATATCATGCAATTTAAGTTAAACAGAATACTTCTCCATCAACAACTTTTGCAATCGTCGAGAGGTCTTCTGGAAGTACCTGCACACTGGTCAAACTGATTAGTTTATAAATGACCCGAAGCGGATCGCTTCTGGTCGACCAGTGTCCTGATTTTGCTTCGAAACCACCTTAGGTTTCCATTGTTGTTGTTTTCCTAATTCAGCTTTTGATGAAGCAGTCACAGGTGACTGTGATGATGAACCTACATTTTGAAACTTTTGAAAGATTGGAACAAAACGATTTTGTTTTAAGAAAAATGTAGGCTCAACTTCATCAAAAACTCTGCCTTGTTCATTAAAGAACATTGGTTTGGCAGGTTTATCAAAAACTAGTTTCTTGTGAAACCGCTGAGGTGAATCAGCAGGCAGTGGACAATCCTTTCCCATATGCACTGTTCGGCGGCAAATATAACATATTCGTGTTGTTTTGTCCCACTTTTGATGTACCTGCGAAGATTTACACACATGAATATCTCAAGCATGATCAGGGATAGAATCATATACATGTTGACGATGATCATACACCCATCTAGATGTTGGGCTTCGAGAATAAGAACCATCAGAAGAACATTTAGTAGTTTGATTCTTCAAGGTTCTTGAATCAGTTTTCTTTTCAAAAACTTCAGAAATTTTCCTAGCATCAACACAATGAAGAGGAAACTCTTTTTCGGAGAAAATCTGACCAGAACCTTTGAGCTTGTAGAAACGCTCGGTTTAACTTTTTCAGCTTTAAAGACTTCCTTTTTCACTTGTTTCATCTTCAATTTCTTCAAATCTTGTGAAGATGATGCTGGAACCTCCTCAGCTTTCGCCTTAAAACCCAGACCACCATGTTTTCCAGAAATCTTTTCCTCGGAATGTGAATACTGGTGTCTATCCTTCGCCAACCTTGAAAATTAAGCTTTGACTTAGTTTATATTCTTATGTTTATAAAAGATCATCTCATCAAAATCTGGTTGAGAACGAATCTTGTCACTTGAAGTTGCAGATTTCTCATTGTCAGCAAATAACGAACTAGATACAAACTTTGGAACAGGAGGAATCTCATATTGCTTGCCCTTCTTCTTCTTACTCTTCTTATTTTTCTTTTTCTTCACAACCTCCTCTTCTTCTACAGTAGATGATGAAAATTTTATTTAATCAACCTCTTCAACCTTCTCTTTCACCTCTTTGAAAGCTTCTTTGATTTGAGCAGGAGGTGATGCAGTTTTATCGAACATCTTCTTAAAATTAGCATCATTAGCTAAAAAGCTTGTAAACACTTGAGAATTTGAAACATTGTTTAGCATCGATTAGCATCGATTAGCATCAATGACTTGAATCTTGAGATCAAAAATTTGCTTTTGAGCTTCAGCTAACTCTTTCTCGTTAGCTATCAATCGCTTTGCAACTTTGTGTGTTTCAAATTTTTGCATGTGAAGATTTTCAATCCCTTCAAAGTATTCTTTCTTCAATTTCTCCTCATTTCGCTTCTGAATTTCCAGATTTGCTTTCTGAACTTTATTAACACTCACAAATTCCCGCTTCTCATCTAATAACGTTTCCATGTCAACTTGATATACTTCAATCTTAGCAGCAGATTCTTTAACATTCTTTGTAAGCAGATCAAGTTTGACTTTTGATTTTACAAACAAATTATTGAAATCAGAAGCATCATCTTCCGCTTCAGCCTTCCGTTTCTTAACTTCTTGTACCAACTTAACCCTTTCTTCACAGACCTTTGCTTTTGCAACTTCAACATCCGTTTTATCTTGCTTAGCAATTTCTATCATTTCATGCAACAACTTGATCTCCTTAATCAAACACTCGTTCTTTACATCCAGCTTCTTCTCATTTCTTTGAGAAACTTCCAATTCTTCCTTTACTAACTTGAATTCCTCAGAAAGTTTTTGAATTTCATTCAATAATGAAGTATTTTCTTTCATCAATCTCTCCATATATTCAGCAGATTCATAAGAACTTGGTATTGAACCAGTATCTGAACTTGTATCTGAACTATAATCTTCTTTTAGATCATGAGTGACAATTAAAGCTGATGAATCATACCTAAACTGTTTACCCCAATCATAAACAGCATCATGCTGAACTGTTAAAGTCGTTGTCTTGCTTGTATTACTAGAAGATGGTTGAGAAAAACCAGGCTTGCTTGATTGAGAGACACCAGGCTTGCTAACATGTACCTATTGAGATTCCCGAGCAAAATGTCCAAGCTTTGAACATTTATAACATTTTAACTATGACTTGTCAAATCCCAATTTCTCATTAAAATCAAAAATATTTCTTCCATGTTTCTTGAAAAATCGTTTTGATCTTTGACTTACCATAGCAAATTGCCAAGCCAAATCCAATTCATCTAATTGATCGTCATCAAGTGCATCCAGATCATCTCGAGTCATTTTTGTATCGGCAACATTCTTGATAACCAAGCCAAACGATGATGAAATCAAGACAGCAATCATTTTGGCATAATTATCTGTTGACTCAGCAGAAAAAGCATTGTGGCTTGATGAATTTGGAATAGTAAAGCTACAACCCCGTGATGAATTGTTATCAGAATTTCCAGAAACTCCAGCCATAAAAGCAATACTCGGTGCCGAACTCAGATTTGGTTTAGCTTTAGCATTCATGCTTGCACTAATTTCACCATGATACCATTCAGGATTCTGCAAAGTAGTAGTTGACTTCTTAGAGTTTAACATTTCCATTTCCCGAGCATGAAGTTTTCCAGTGAGCTCGTGAAATGTCAATGTAGAATATTCTTTATCATGAGTGAGTAGTAACACATAATTTTCCCATTTTTCAGGCAAAGTTTCCATAATCTTTTTCTTCAAATCAGCATCAGTTTTCTCAATCCCAACAACCTTTAACTCACTAATCAGATGTGAAAACCGAGAAACAAGAGCAGTAATGTTTTCATTGTCATAAAGTTGAAAATTATCAAATTCTTTATTTAGCACTTTCTTTCGACTCTTCTTGTAATCATCATTACCTTCACATCTTGCTGATAGAGCATCCCACAATTGTTTTGATTTCTTGCATGTGCTGAATTGATGTAACAACTTAGTGGGTAATGCCATCGTAAGATACCCGAAAGCCTTTTGTTCAAGTTCATAAGCTTTCCTTTCAGCAATGTCGAAAGTATGAACCTCCTTGAAATCTCCCGCATCATTCGGGTGTTGATAAAGTTTCTTGATCGGAATCCACAAATCAATATCATTCGTACTTATTTAAGCCAAAAATCGTTGCTTCCAATTCTGATAATCTTCCAACTTCAACAATTTGGGAACTTTCTGACTTGTTCCGATTTCATTATTAAAATTCAGCATTGTTTGCATTGCATTTTGCATAGCGGCAAAAGCTTGAAATTCCGACATCGTTGAAAAATTTGAATTCTGGTTGGCCGAACTTTATCCGAACTCAAATACTAAGTCCGAACCCCCTCCGAACTCGTCTGAACCTCAAATTAAACTCCGAACTCCAAATAAACTCCGAACTCTGTCCAAACTCTTACGAACTTTCAAAACTCTCCGAACCACTCCGAGCCGTGACCGAACTTAGACTGAACACTGACCGAACTTGCTCCGAACTTGAACTTCGGAACTCTGAAGTTGTATTTCGGAGCAGTTACTCCGAACCTAACCTAATCAGTCCGAACCTCGACATAATTTTTCAAAACGTTCAATTTTGGACAGAACTTGACGAGATTTGCAGCAGTCAAATAGGAAAATTGAAAAGGAATGATTTAGGAGCAAATTTGACACGTAAAACTCGATAGAATTGATCAAAAACACGTAATCACACTCGAGAAAACACCAAAAACGTTCAAAAATCCAAAAATAGCAACCACAGATCAGTAGAGTGAACCAAAAAGCTCTGATAGTCTGATACCACTTGAAAATACGTGAGGATAGTATCGTCTACTCAATCTTGCTATTCAGACATCGAAACGTAATTAACCGATTGTTTTATTGATCACAAACGAACAATTACAATCAGTAAAACACTTAGAAACATACACAGAGGAACACTCTCAGAAACACACACTTAAGAGAATCTCAGACACTCAGAACTACTGAATACAAGAACAAGTTCGCTATTTATACAGCCTGGTCCGAACCCTGTCCGAACTCCAGGTTCGGCCAGTCCGAACTCCTGGTTCGGACTAGGTTCGGCCAGTAGACAATTGGCTTGAACTTGAACTCTGCTTGATACTTCACACGACACACATATCAGGTATCAACAACAGTGTAGTCACTTGCATCGCACATGATCTCAAAGGAGAGAGACCAGTCTGGTACGGTCATAATTGGTGCATTTATCATTTTTTTCCTTTAGGAGAGTAAAAGCTTCCATGCAGTCTTTATCGAATTGAAGATAACTTCCTTTTCGAGTAGCTATGTTAAAGGATGCAAAATTTTTGAGAAATCCTTGATGAAGCATCTGTAGAACCCTACATGTCTAAGGAAACTACGGATGGCGCGACTTGAAGAAGGTGGTGGTAGGTGTGAAATGGTATCGATTTTTGTTTTATCCACCTATAATCTAGCTTGGGTGACTTTATGGCCTAGGACTATTCCTTCCTAAACCATGAAGTGACGTTTTTCCTAATTGAGGGCTAGATTAGTTTCTTCGCATCGGGAGAGCATTTTCCCCAGATTATGCAGACAGTGATCGAAAGAGTTACCGAAGACCGAGAAACCGTCCATGAAGATTTCCATGGATTTTTCTATCATGTCATGGAAGATGACAACCATGCAGCACTGAAATGTGGCAGGGCCATTACATAGGCCAAATGGCATTCGTCTGTAGGCAAGGTGTATATGTGAATGCTGTTTTCTCTTAGTCTTCGGGGTCGATGTGAATTTTTAAATACCCAGAGAAACCGACAAGAAAGCAATAGTACATTTAACCAGACAAATGTACAAGCATTTGATCAATGAATGGCAGAGGGAAGTGATCCTTTATGGTGGCGTCATTGAGCCTTTGATAGTCTTAATACAAACTCTCCGACCAGTGACTCTGCGAGTAGGAATGATCTCGTTCTTATGATTTGTAATGACAGTCATTACTCCTCTTAGGAACCACCTGATCTGGACTTACCCAAGGCCGGGCTATCTGAGATAGGGTATATAAGACCAGCATCAAGAAGTTTGACGACTTCCTTCTTAACCACGTCTTAAACGTTGGGGTTTACCATTCATTGTGGTTGGACGACTGACTTATACACGTCTTCCATAAGGATTTTATGCGTATAGACTGATGGATTGATTCAATTTTTGTCTGTTAGCTTCCATGCTAACACCTTCCAATGCTTTCTTCGAACAACTAGTAATGCTTCCTTATCTTCTTTTTTCAGATGTGCAAAAATGATCACATGCATCGTATGGTCTTCATTCAAGAAGGCATATTCCAGATGGTCTGGAAGTTTCTTAAGCTCCAGAAGGGGTGGTCCTTCAGTATTTGATTTGTCTCTATTAGCTTCCTCCTCTAGGTTAGCTTTGATTGCTTGGATGGATTTCTCGCAGAACTTTCTCTGCGTCAGGAGGTGGGTCTTCCTCCTCTTCCAGGATATCCTGGGCTGGTTTTTCTCCTTCTTCTTCTTCTGGCAGCCAAGGAGGGTCATCGGATGGATAGATTAGATATCTCTCAACCGCCATAGTGAGTTTGTTATCACCGAGTAATAGTGTTACCTCCTTGTTGTTTAGGTTGATTACGGCTCTCCAAATTTCTAAAAGAGGTTTTCCGAGAACAAGAGGGGTGTCATCACGAACAAGGAATCAGAAGGAATAATTATATCATTCACGCAAATTAAAACGTCCTTGATTGTTCCTTTCGTGCGATAGATGGATCGATTAGAATGAATGAGTGACAGATAGAAAGGGGTTAGTTCATCAAATTTTAACTTACCAAGTACTTAAGCAAATATTAAATCACAAACGATCATCACTATTGTAGTTTTAAGCTTCTTTTTGATAAAATAAGGAATAAACTTTTTTATCAGAACAGTGTTCAAAATGTAGTGATTTCTGTTTAGTGAAGATAACATGTTATAATTCTTCTAATTTAGGTGAAGTAACTATATCTTTGAAAAATATTTCATTTTCCGGAATAGCAGTAAGATCTTCTAAAGGTGGCATAGAAATACGTACCTGGTTTGGTAAGGGTTTTTCCTTACTTGTGTCTCTTGAGGGCTTAGTGATAGAAGTCTCTTCTGGTACGGGTATTTCAGGTTCTTTCTCTTCTGGATCATCTTTTTGGGGAGTTGGGTCTTGAATCAAAGGGGTTGCACCCAACTCCTTTTCTTCTGTACAACAAGGGTTGCTATTGGCTTCATGAGATTTTTCATCTGAAATTACTTCCTATCTATGATTTGTTCTTCCTCGCCTTGCAGTCTTTTAAAGTAGTCCTCTAGAACCCTTATATGTCCTAGCATTCTTTTTATGGTTTCTTCGAGGTCACTTTGGACGAGAGTAAGGTGTCTCTTCTGTATAAGATGTGTAATTTAAATCATGGATGTCATCTTCATAGTTTTGCTCAGCACACCACTTACAGGAAAAAGAAAAACCATGTATGCAAGAAGCAGAAGGTGAACGTGTAGGTACTATATTGCTCTGGTTGTGAAGATGAACATGGAAAATGGTCAGGATTCTCTTCTAATGGGTTGTCATCCACTTGTAGGAACGCAGACATTCGTACTAATATGTAACAGGCCCTAGAGTAATGGGCACCGCCATAGATTCTACTCCATACCGGTTGAGGCCAAACATTTTTATAACTGAAATATTCCTCCGATATTCACCCATCCTTGAAATATTTCTCAAAGAAGATTTTAAAAGAGGTCTAAGAGAAATTAAAACATATTTAAAAAGAATAAACTAAAAAAGTTAGGACGTCAACTTAGACTTTTCTCAAAATCCTCGTTGTGTTCCAAACAATGGCGCCAAAAGCTTGTTGTGCGTGTGGGTGCGTATGAAAATATGACAATTATGGGTCTGTTTCAACACCACTATTGCATGTAAGCTTTAAATTTATAAAACACGATAACAAAAAAACACGATACACCACAAACACGGGCATGTGCACCCATCGTGGTGTAGTATAGCGAGGGTAAGATACCAAGGTCGTCCAAGGACACAATGTATGGAAATGAGGGCTCTTGATACTTTACCTTTGGCAACAGCTAACCAACTCTTCGTTTTAAGTTTAGATTAAAGCTAAATTAGTAAAACAAAACAAAGTTAAGATGGGTTTTTAGTTTTTTCAATCGAAGTTGATATCCCTTGGAGAACTTAACATTTCCTTAAGATTGTTACTAGCGACGAAGGGACCACTTTTCAGCCTCAAATCCAATCTCACTATCCTCCCGCAGATCACCCATCTGGTAGGAACCCCAGGGTACCATGTTGTTAGGAACAAATATAGTGCGCGTGAATGCCATTTAGTTGTAGGGCCTTATGGTCAAAGTACCGTTACACTCGGATACGTTGTCATGAACCAGCAACGGAACAACGCATGCACCGAATTATTTAATTATAAAGAGATCTTTATAAGGGACTAAGGTTCGTTTCCTCCATGCACCGCTCTTGCGCATGGATGGGCGGTCGTAACCAAAGTCAAGTCAACCAACGCATTCACCACTGGATCTACGCGGTGACAAAATATTACCAACCCTTTATCCCAACCATTACCTTCCGACCCCACATGCGTGAAAACCGAGTTTGTTTACATAGACAAAAAATGTCACACCCCGTTTGGGAGGCCCCGATTGAAGTAAACAGATTGGTACACTTGGTACCGATAAAATGAGGTACGAGCACACTAAAAAATTTCAAACGTCTACTTCATTAAATTTATTAAAAATTTTAAGTATTATCACCCATGAGGGTGATGGTGTCTTTGGCCAAACTGGCCCCAAAATAGATTTTAATTGTCTTCATCGGGGTACATTTCCCCAGATTACAAGGAATTAAGAAAAAATTATTTAAAACTGTTGATACATGGTTCTTGATCGTCATGTGAAGTATCAAATACAAGACGGATTCACACAAGTTTGCTGAGGTCCGAACTCTGTCCGAACCTGAAGTTCGGACATGGCCGAACATGTGGCCGAACCTGAGGTTCGGCCGGCCGTATTTCAGTCCTATATATAGGTGAGTCTTGTATTGGGGTGGGAGGAGTTTATGCTTCCGCATCATATATTCTCTGTGTACTCTGTGGTCTCTGTGGTTAATACAAAGTTCATTTGTATTTACTCTTTGTGTTTCATCTCGTTTATATTGATTTCATTACGACTAAGTAGAAGATCCGCACGCTCACGCACTTTCAAGTGGTATCAGAGCTTTAGGTTTGCTCTACTAGTCGGAAATCAGTGTTTCT
>JBCNJP010000183.1:1161-25021 GCA_039602395.1 Deinandra increscens subsp. villosa
ATTCACCAATAACCCGGGTAAATCAAAGAGAAAGAAATTTGAGTATGAGAAGATTGTGTGTGCATCAGGTCAATCGGAGTTTGTTTAATAGACCCATCGTGTAACGAAAATGTAAACGTCAAGATTTTACCTAGGACTTAGCAACTAGCATGGAATTACACAAGACTGATCAAGTTATCATGAGGACCCATTGGTTCATTTAGTACTTTATGAGGTTACGACCAATTAAGTTCACATGATTCATAATAAAATTCAAATTCACATTTCATGCAATAACGTTTCAGATAGCATTCGAGTTTCTACAAAGATTTCTTTTAAAGGTTAATGCGGTCAAAGAGTAGTAGCATGCCATACATCATGAGGGTTCTACCATACAACGCATACAATTGTCCCAACACCTTATATATTAGCATACAACCCTAACATGGCATGTCTCTAGCATATAAGTTCATAAACTAACCAACACCACCCATACGGTGCAAAGTTGACAGGGCAACTTCACACAGTCTTGTCATTCCCACCGAGGTAGGAGACTTAGGACCTTGTATGGTGTATGGTTTTCATACCCAATCAAGTTAACACATTCACAACATGTCATTTCTCTGGTTCCTAACACATTTACACACATAACTAATCATGCAATTCTACCCAACTTATGTTTAAACTAGCACTTCAATGATTAATCAATTTAAATACCCTAAACATAGGATTAGATTCTCAAATTTAGCATGCATAACACATATGTTTTATAAACATTTCTCATGAGGGGATCAGAAGCAAACAAACTATTTATCATGGTTAAAAATGGCTCAACAGTTGCTCACATCCTAAATATAACTGGTAACACACTTATTTTGTGACAAAAGGACCGAGGTCTAAAGAGAGATTCAATCAAGAGCCCATTTCAATCTATAAGGTAACACTTGGCATTTTGTTTTAAAAAAAAAATTACTCGATTCTGTTAAGAGTTATTCAAGAAATCACATAGACAATTAGGTTCAAATTCAAGTTGGAGTTCAGTATCATACAACATATCACCATGAACACCTTGCTAAAGAATTCAAAAATTTAAAGTGAAGATCCAACAAAATAAAAGTGTAACTATGAGGTACCGAATATCCAAGAGAGCTCTGCAGGAATACGCATGGCATCAAGCATGATAATAACAAATTAAGATGAAAAGCGCCAACGGCTTAGTTCGTGAATTCTGGTAATCGATGGGATATCAAGCTTTTGATAGTCGCAATTTCACATTCGAAGAACGGCATGTGGGTTCAGACTGGCGCTGGTGAAGATACCAGCATGGGGGATGCAAATAATGTAATGGATAGTATAAAATTCAGAGAGAAATATATAACGTGCTTGACAGGATTCGGAAAGGAATTCACGTAAATAGATATTGAAATGAACGTGTCCACGGTTATACAATCTAATAGAGTAAACATCTCGTTACGGAAATCTTCCTTGTTTAAGCTCACCAGTGTGTCCAATCTTCTTGGTGTTCTTGCGCTTAATGTGTCATGCTTCTTTTCTTGTCAAAACATCAGTTCAATGGTCTTCATAAGTAAGATATAAAACATCAAGATGTTCAAAAGTGGTTTTGGGCTTTGATTTTCTGGACGGGTTTTCTTTAGGGTTTAGCGCATGCCTACTGCGGCTCAAAAAGGTCAAATCGGTGTTTCATAGAAAAGGATCAGGGGCTATCACCTTAGTGAATGCCAGAAAGTTCATAAAAACTGACAGTCGACCCAAAAGTAGTGTCCCTTAAACGAAAGTCGATCTACGTATTACACATGCTTCTAAAAGTTAGAGTTGACCATACGATCAGGTGGTTTGTCGTTCATAAGGGAAAATCTCTTATTTTTAAAACGTTGATGTTCTCCGGAGTCAGAACTCACATAAGATAGTCTTCCGAAAGCATGGAGTTCGATTATTTCGGGCATGTCTCTGTTGGTAGAAATACATAAGGGATATCTGTAATCTCAGAGAAAGTAGCATTAAGCAGTTTCGTCGAGGACGTAGTCCTGTTAGATGAAGTTTCTCAAGATGAGGGTCCTGCGTATGACTCTAAAGTCAATCCTTTGGTCCGGTACCGGTCCCACATTCAACGTGCCACCAATGTTTATATATAGGGTGTACCGCAGCTAACCCACCACACTACCAACACCTTGAACGTGTACCAGCAACCTACTATTAGTAGCTGTTAGTCAACCACACTGGATATTTTCATCGGAAGTAGCGGACTTCAAGTTTCTCCCATACACTTGAATGTAAAAGGGGCGAGAGATTAAAACCTCAATACGTTGTACAAACAAAAGGTGTAGGTATTTCCATTCACGAGACCAATAGAATGTGTAAGGTTTGCTATTCTCATGAAGATCATTGAGAGTTTGGCATGCGCAGTGCGAATAACATAAAGCTTCAGATTTCAAGACGATCAAAATTTTAAACAGGCTATAAGGTTTAAGTTCAAACTGAGGTTTATCAATGAAAGTTTTATGAAAAGGATGATGAGGATTCGTGTACTAGAAATTTATCGATGGTTTCTATGAGAGGAGCGTAAATAAATATACAAAATGTATGGATAACTTGGTGTACTCAACGTGTAAGAAGGGTAAATATAGTTTGATCGCACAGTTAGCTATCGATAAGAAGAATTTCATGCTCGATGGGTGCAAATAGAGTTTCCATATAAAGCTTGGTATTTTTACTGCGATTGAAGCACAATGTAGTCTTATCATCAATGGTGTTAACTAGTAGAAAAACTAACCAAAAGTGTAACACCTTTCGGTTCAAAGCTAAGAAGCTTATCCAGGACAGAGAGGATTACAAAGCACGAGAATCGGCAATTGCTGGTTGCTAAATTATGAAAGGTTGAATTATGCAAACAAAAATCGATAGTTCATGCTCAGGAGATCAATCGGAATAGTCTTTACGTTAAAACCGGGAGTCATTAGTTTGAAAGTTAGGAAGGATTCTCACTAACATTAGCCCCATTAGAGATAAATATGCTTGCGGTGTGGTAGGCAGTTTGTACAACCGTGTCGATGTTGTTGGCAACAAGTATTGGTTCGCACAAGAAAATCAGGGAGTATGAATCTTCAGAGGGTAACTTCACAAGAGGTTTCAGCCAATAAATACGCCCCGGTGCTCACGGTATATGATTTATCCAATTCGTTCATCTAACATTGTCTAGGTATCTAACCGGTGAATGTATGTCCAAGTTATATCACAATCGTATAGTTCCAGGGGTTGATATGATCGGTAAGATCGTAAAAATAGAATAATGATTCAGGATGAGTTCAAACCAGTCAAGGGCTTCGTCGAGAGTGTTCATAGTTAAGGAAGACTGGTCATTGAAATACACGAGTGTGACGGTGTTCTACCAGCACCAACTTTTCATAATATGCTTCAAAAGGGTTCACGTATGGATTAGAGTCCAATAGTAATTGGCAAAGTCAGGTGCAATAGCGTTTTCAAAGATAGATGACTTCTATCATTCGGTTGAGTTCAACATGTTTAACATTCAATAACACGAGAAAAAAAAAATTTACAGGAATTTGGTCCCCATACGACCATTGGCTTGCCTAGTAGGATTCTCCAGGATTTCCATATACTGCAAATTACATTTACGTGTGCACCCGTAACTGTTATTTACTTTATATGATCACCCTAGTTCCTCTTACTTCAGCTACCAAGCATGGTGTGGTCACTAACCCATGGATATCTTGACCAGAACTTGTTAGTGAGACAAGTTTTCGAGAATAGAATGCTCACTCAGTTTGGAATGACCCACCCGAAGCGAGTCAGCCAGAAATTTAGCTCAATAGAATCCGAGTAGGGTTTATCACAATGACCCTAGCTTAGCTCGAAGTTAGAGAATAATTATCACACATACTGGCGTGATCGCAATCCGATACACAAAGAGGGAATTTCAGTCGACCCACATCAGGTTTCATTGGGGTTATACGAATTGTACTCAAGTTGTATTATTTCAACGCACAAGCGATAAAATCGAGAAGGGAAAGATCTTAAGAGATCACTGCAAATGTGAAGACGATCAGGATAACAAAAGTTGATATAAGTGCCCCAATAGGCAGCTACTTGAATTCATACCCTGCTAACTCTAGTGAAGTTAAATAATCACGCTACTAGCACATCGAGATAACATTTCCTGAACGGATGAGTTTAGAGATATACGTAAGGCAGGTATAACAAGAAACTCCTAAGCTAAGATAGAGGTTTAAAGGCAAGAAGAGGTATTACACCACCGACCCTATGCAACATACATCCATAGTAAGGGCACTACGCCCAGTTGTTCAATCCGGAATAATCTCGAGTAGCAATCAGCTCGTCAAAAGTATAAACATGATCCTTCGATCTGCTTCGACGTCTCGTCGTACATGAATGTTAATCAACAGGTACACAACTTAGAGAGGTTAAGAAAAAAAAATGACTCAAGGCTAACCGGCTCCTCGCCGTGAGTATAAGGGGATGGGATGATGTAAACGACATATCGTAAAGCAGGTGCGTGTAGGAGTGAGTATCACGATGCATGAGCAAAAATGTTTATGTGCAACTAATGCAAAACAGTTACAGTCTAAGACGAATCTTAGTTCGCTGCAACCATGGGCTCTGATACCAATCTGTCACACCCCTAAAAATCCCACGCGCGATAACGCGCCGCAGGGAGCGTGACAAACCAGGATCGTCGTCCATTAGTTACACCAAACGACCAGTAATTAATAAAAGTTGTATATTTCATTAAAATATAAATTCAGAGTGTTACAATTGCGGAAGCGTAAATACAATTAAATTATTTATGTAAAAACATCATCACCTAAGGTGACGGGGCTTGTTCAAAGACACAAAAAGGGTTACAAAGTCTCATGCATGCGTACTCGTGATACTCGAACATCTGCAACCTGAGAAATAACATGCTAAAAAGTGTCAACACAAAGGTTGGCGAGTTCACAGGTTTATCAGTTCAAAAACAATTCCAGTTAATGTAAATCGACTGTTCAACAACAGTCCTAGTTCAGTGTAATCAACTGTTCCTCGACAGTTCAAGTTTAAGTTCAAGGTTGACTGTTCAACAACAGTTCGAGTTCATGTTCAAGTTCAGTTAATAAAATCCAGATAATATATCAATAGCTAGCTAGGCTATTTTCAAGAAATCAGTGCACGTTTGACTAGATAAACTAGCTATCCAGTTACTGAAGCTCGACAGGTTCAATTGTGCCTCGTTAAGACTAAGAAGTATATAACACCCGTTCGATATCCAATCGAGTCAGCGCGAATGACCCGGGTGGGGCTTGTCAGGCCCAGTAGATCTACCAAATAAGTTCCCGCTGATGTCACATTGACAGTAACTCTAAAAGTGAGGACTTTATCATAAGTGTGCCACTATCATTCAGGTGATATAAGTATCTAACAGTTCAAGTGTTTGCATGTTAATCTCCCCCAACAGGATTAAAATAAGTAAAAGGGGCCGTGAAACTCACCTTCGGTTGCACAGCAAAAGTTTCCAGATAAACAGTTAATTCAAATAGCAAGAACTAGTCTTGTGAAGCAATCAATCACCTAACGAGCATTCAAGTATAAGTGTGTGATCAACAATCGACTAAGTCTATCGTAAACGACAAAAACAAATGATCGTGAAGTCCGGAACAGGTCGATGATGGCACGAGTGCCAAATCCAGTGATTATCGAAAGGTCGCGAAAAATACATTATATACAAATAATATATATTTTCTAAATTTATATAATATATATAAACCAAATGCGCAAAGCAACGTTGGTAACGTGTTTATAAATTGATATTTAAAAGTCCGGATAAAATATCTGATCGTTTCAATAAACCAACGGTATATGTTTATATATTAATTTACGTAATATATATATATATATATATATATATATATATATATATTACCTTTTATATAAAAACCCATAATTTTTAAATCAATATATGCATATTAGAACTATATTTTTATTTAAAACGACATGTTAGACGTGTGTTACAATTCAAAATATGGTTTACGGGATTTAATAGCCCAAGATATATTTCTACGGATTTAAATTTTCCTAAGAAACCATTTTACACAAGTTTTAGTTGACCAATATGCATAGAATTGCAAAAATAAAGAAAACAGAAGAAGAGTGAGGTTGCCCGCGTTCGAACCCGTGACCTCGCGAAGCAAACAAGCAACCTGACCACCCGACCACTCAGCCTTTTTGGTTACAATTTCGGAACAACAACTTTTATATATTGGGAGGCCCAAGAATCGGATTTTTTTAAAAGAAACAGAAAAAGAATGGGGCGAACGAGTTTCGAACCGGGGACCTCGTGCGTGGAGTTCAAAAGCCTTAGCCGGTTGGGCTAAGACCCTGAGGACATTTTAACCCAGCAAAACAAATACTTATTTTACACTGGTTCGATGCCATCTTCTTCATAACTCGCCGGAACTTATTCCGGCTGCCGAAAAGATGTAAAAGACGAACTTTAAGGTGAAGAAACGAATTGAATAACACCGAGAATCAATACCTTGGTGTCCGAGATGAGGATTGATGCAACGTTGGTGATGAAACGAACCGAACACGAACCCGACTTCGAACTCGATCACGATCTCGATGCCGTAAACAAACTGGAGATGAACTGTGGTGCCCGGATGGGAAGCTGATGGGGATTTTCGATGGTCTCCAGTGGATAGTGGGTGGTGACGTGTTGGTAACACTTCGCCGGATTTCCTTCCAGTGGGTGTTTCTTTGGTGATATACGGTGGTGGTGTGTGTCGCTATGGAGAAAACGAGAGGGAGAGAGGGAGCTGCGTGGGTTCTGGTTTTGCCAATGATCGAATGAAAAACAATGAGTTGCTAGGTCATTTGGCTAATCAATCGAAAGTTGTAACCGGCGAGAATTTGATCGATCAAAATGAATGCGGCGTTGCCGGATGAGCGAGGGTCGACGGTTTCATTTTACTTTATTAACTGTGTTTCAATTTGATTTATGTTAATTGGCAGAATTGGTCCCTACTAATTTTACAAGGAAAGGCAGCATGTTCAGGGAATTACAGATTTGACCCTTGAGAGTTTGTTTAATTAAAAAGAGGTTTAGGAAATTGCAAAAATGACCTCTCAAAGCTAAGAGTCGTTAGTTATTCCTAACAGAGTTAACGGGGAAAGACTTTAACCGAAATAATACGTGTGTTTGTCCAAATAAAATTGGCGTGTAACGTTTGTAAAATGTAAACCCTAATTGGTTCACATAAAATCATGAATATAACCTCATAAATAACTATTGAGTTCACATAAAATGATAACTACAAAATCATAACTATATGTGTATAACTCACATAAAATCATAGAATATAGTGTGCATATATACATATATATATATATATATATATATCACATAAAATCATAAGTACAATTGTCACATATAATGACAAAGTGTCCACATGAAATCATAGAAAATGATTTATATAAAATCATGAAATATAAAACGTCTGGACTCAAGTGAATGCTCGTATAGTGACGGTTACATAAACCCTAGATAATAATGTCAACACAAGTCAATCTCATAAATGTTCACACACATTTATATCAGTTTAGGCTTAGGTTAATTCAGGAAAGAATCGGAAAAGACAGATTGTCACAGTTTCCCCTTGTTGAAGAATTTTCGTCCCGAAAATTGAATGATGTGGTTAACAAGTTGGTCACAAAAGAAAGAAAGAAAAAAAAAATTTCTCAGTCGTCACATCGAACTTGGGCGCTGTAAGGACAAAAAAGCAAGCATATCAGTTAAATAAAATTGAAGAGTATTTGGAATCGGAATGTAACTACAACTCTTCCTACCCTTGACAATCCATTGGGTAGGAAGGTTCCCACAACCAACAAGGCTACTCCTTTTGACAAAGAAGAAATTGACGCTTCCAATCATGGTCATTGTGAGAAACCCTAGGGATCACCTGGGCTTCTCCGGTTCTGATTTTCAAGACAAACCTGCTGTTACCGTGTGTGGCTAATCGGTACACCTTGCAGATTTCGGCAACCCCGATATTCAAGTTGCGGGTCTGGTTCAGATGGTGGAGAGAAAGAAGGATTCGCCATACCATGGGCATTACTTGGGAATAGGCAAGGTGGGTGATTGAAAAGAAATCGGTGACCAAATCCGAGAAAGGAAATGTCATTCCGAGTAGAAAAGGGTAGTGAAGGAAACAGACCCAGTCGTCGGAGATATGGTCAGCTTTCAAAGATGTATCAAAAGGACGGAACTCAGCTCCGGCAGGGAAGCTCGAAGAACGCTGCAACATTGCGATCTTTCGATCGTCAAAGTTGCAGGTCTCCTCCGCCGTCGCCGGAAGGAGTCCTTGGTCAGTAAAGTCGTCGGCCACTTGGTCGGAGACCGTGGCCGATGATCGCAACAACTTTTCCCCCATGATCGGAAAAAAGAACGAGAAGGGAGAAAGAGGATACTAACCTGGAGAAGATGGGAGAAGCTCTAGGGTTTTCGCCGAGTTAAAGCTGTGAAGAATAATGAAAGCGGAGAGAGAATTATAAAGGAAAAATCAAACGGGAAGTTGGGACTAGCTAATTCCTCTCAAATCACAGTTAGTTAGCGATAAGGCTCAAGTTCAAATTTTCGACAGCTGGCTTGCATGCGCCAACCGCCAAAAATTTGGGGGCAATTGTTGGTACTAGAATTCAGGAGACACTGAGCAGCTCGCATCAGCTCGCAAGCACTTCACTGTAAGGATCCTGAATTATACTTCTTGACTAACTATTGCTTTTCCCTTTTTGTTTGTTATTCACAGGTTGACTCAAGTATTATTCACGTGTCCTAAAGACCCGGTTAACTACCGGAAACGTGGACTGAGTGGACTTCTAACGGTCGTGTGAGGGACGTGGAGTTAGTTTATAGTTTTTAGGGAATATTGTTACTATGTAATCCGTATTTAAACTGAGCTCTAGGTTTACACACAACACACCTTTCTTCACTTCTTTTTACGATCACAATTATCTGCAACACTTAGATTACGAGCTCATTTCATTTGTACTCAACAAATTTATTATATAAAAGTTTTAGGAGGCAGGTACTTTGAACCGACCCCCGAGTTCCTTTTGCTAGGCTCCTTGAGGATACTCAAGGATTCCTGGATTTTCCCTCGTTACATCCTCGTGTCAATCTTTACAATTACATTTTCGTCTTTATTTACATCAAACATGCTACCTCACTTACAAAGTTTGATCAACTAATTGCTCAGGCAGTTTTTGACCAAAACACTCAAGGCCCGATGAACGACGAGTGAATAGTGTGGACCAGGATGAGGAGGAAGAAGAATATCCTTCCCTTAATGATTATTTCTTTACTACTGATATTTCTGGTGTTATGTTTGCTATGCAGGACCTTGGAGACAAAGCAAGGTGGCCCAAGAAGAACGATAAACCGTCTACTTGGAAGGATAAGTCCAAGTGGTGTGCCTACCATGAAGACTTTGGTCACCAGACCGAGGATTGCATGGCCCTGAGAAGAGAAATAAGCTATCTACTTGGTAAAGGCTACTTGAAGGAGCTTCTGGGAAAGAAGAAGGATAAGTCCAGGGAACAGAACCCAAAATCCAGGGATAGTGGTGCAAGGTCCCAGGATTTTGGACATTCTGATGGCCGTCTTGAAAGAGCATCCTCACCGCCCCCAGATGCCAAGGTAATACACTTTATTTCTGGTGGTTCTGAAATTTGTGGTACCTCCTATTCTGCAGCGAAAAGACATGCCAACGAATCCAAGTCAGAGAGAGAGGGAAAACCCAGGAAAAGCTCTGTTCAACCTGACGTCAAAGAAATTACATTCGGGGAAGACGATAAACGCGATATCATAGACCCTCATCATGATGGGTTGGTGATAACACTTCATAATGCCAACAACGTTGTGAAGAGAATCTTGATTGATGGAGGCAGCTAAGTAAATATAATCCAGTTGGAGGCCTTGCAGAAGATGGGAATTCCACATTCAGAGATCATCTCAAAATCCACGGTACTCGTGGGTTTCAGTGGCGAAACAAAGAATACCCAGGGTGAAATCAAGCTTCCGGTCTACGTAGAAGGGCTCAATTCAGTTCAGCGTTTCTGTGTGATGGACGCACCATCAGGGTACAATGTAATCCTGGGTAGACCCTGGATTCACAACAACAGGGCTGTACCCTCGACGTACCATCAATGCGTGAAGCTGCCAACACCCTGGGGTGTGATCACAGTCCACAGCGACCAGCAAGAAGCCAAGGAGTGTTACACTACATCAATGAAAATACCCTCCAAACAAAGACAAGGATAGCAATTAAAGAAAAAGGCCCGGGAAACCCTGGAGGCGAGGGAGCAAGACGTCAAAGCTGTTGAATTGGACCCTTCAAACAGGGAAGAAAGTCTATATCGGAATAAATATTCCAGGGCCGGTAGAGGAACAATTAGTGCACTTGCTCAAAACCAGGATGTCAACCTTTGCTTGGTCCCATGATGACATGACAGGTATTTCTAAATCCGTTATTACACATAAACTTGGAATTGATAAATCTTTCAGGCCCATACACCAAAAAAGGAGAAAATTTGCACCAGAAAAGAACGTCATAATCTAGGACGAGGTGGACAGACTACTAAAAGCAAGGATGATCAGAGAGGTGAAATTTCCCAGGTGGTTAGCCAATGTGGTGGTAGTAAGTAAGAAAAACAGTAAATGGAGGGTATGCGTAGATTACACGGACCTGAACCGTGCATGCCCGAAAGATCCATTCCCTATACCACACATATATTCCATGGTTGACGTAACGGCAGGCCATGAAATGTTGACTTTCATGGATGCCACCTCAGGAATTTAGCAGATTCAGATGGAGCCCCAGGATCAAGAAGACACATCATTCATAACACCAACAGGTATATATTGCTATATAGTTACGCCCTTTGGACTAAAAAATGCAGGGGCAACATACCAAAGATTGGTTAACATGATGTTCAAAGAAAAACTGGGGGACACGATGGAGGTGTATATCGACGACATGGTGGTGAAATCCATGGTCATCAATGACCATGTCCAGGATGTTAAGGATTCCTTCGACATCCTGGATAAATACAACATGAAGCTAAATCCAGAAAAGTGTCATTTCGGGGTCGGAGCAGGCAAATTCCTGGGGTATATGGTAACCAAGAGAGGTATAGAGGCGAGTCCAGAGCAAATCAGGGCAATTACCAACCTACAATCACCATCCAGCACCAAGGACGTTCAAAGACTTACAGGTAGAATTGCTGCCATAAATAGATTTATATCAAAATCCTCGGAAAGATACAAGGAATTTTATGACATCCTAAAGTAGAACAAGAAATTCGAGTGGAAAGAAGAGCACGAGAAGGCGTTCCAGGATTTGAAGACATGTTTGTCCATAGCACCCTTGTTGATGAAGCCTAATCCAGGGGAGCCCTTGTCCCTGTACTTAGCAGTTTCTAGGAATACGGTAAGCGCAGTCCTGACCAAGGATGCAGAAGGTCAGCAACACCCTGTCTATTACGTAAGTAAAAATTTACTTGATGCTGAATCCAGGTACTCACACCTTGAAAAACTTATATTAGCCCTAAGTATGGCATCTACTAAACTTAGACACTATTTTGAAACTCATACAATTCATGTTAGAACTAACTACCCTATAAAGTCTGTTTTGAGAAAACCAGAAACGTCAGGTCGAATGGCTAAGTGGTCGGTGAAGCTGAAGCATATGATCTGATCTACGAGGCCGGAACAACTATAAAATCACAGGCTCTAGCTGATTTTGTGGCTGATTTCAGTACTGACACACAACAAGAGGCAGACCATGAATTCCAGCAGCTTCAACAGGAAGAAATTTCAGGGTGCTGGACTTTGTTCACTGATGGAGCATCAAATATCAGGGGGACAGGCCTAGGTATCGTACTGAAATCGCCACAGGGGGACATGATACTCCAGGCTGTTATATGTGGATTCCAAGCAACTAACAATGAAGCTGAGTATGAGGCCCTAATTGCTGGGTTACACATAGCATTACACTTGGGAATTCAGCACATCCAGGTATATGTTGACTCTCTTCTTTTAGCTAACCATTTTAATGGGACCTACGCAGCTAAAGGAGAGAAATTAATCAAATACTTGGAGGTGGTAAAAAGAATATCCCAGGATTTTCGAAAATTTTTTATATTCAACAAGTACCAAGGGAGGAGAATGCTGAAGCAGATGCATTGGCAAACCTAGGCTCAGCATTCAAGGCACTCGAAGACACTCATGTTCCTATAATTCCTATACTAACACCAGCTATAGACCAAGGTACAGATACCCAGGATTCTGATACAGCAGATAAAATCCTGGTATCCAGTACCCAGGATTCTTCTACCCAGAATGAATCCTGGACCAGAACAATTATTCAATATTTGCAGGATGGTACTATTCCAGGGGACGAGAAGGATGCCCGTGTATTCAGAGTAAGAATAGACAGGTACGTAATTATTAAAGACATATTGTATAGAAAATCTTTTGCAGGCGCATATCTGAGATGTTTGGAGAAGGATGAGGCCCAAGAAGTGCACAAGGATATCCACGAGGGTGATTGTGGAAATCATACAGGGGGCATGTCCGGTCCTTGATGTCCAAGATTTTGAGAACGGGGTATTATTGGCCCACCATGACGAAGGATTCCCAGGATTTCTCCCAGAAATGCGACGCCTGTCAAAGACACGCCAATGTACCTCACCAGCCTGCAGAACCATTGCACCCTATTCCAGTGTCCTGGCCCTTCATGAAATGGGGGATGGACATTGTTGGGAAATTACCCAAGGCCCCTGGAGGAAAGGTATTCATGCTAGCTATGACAGATTATTTCTCAAAATGGATTGAAGCCGAGGCACATGTTCAAGTCAGGGAGAAAGAAGTCATATCCTTTATCAAATGGAATATTTTAACAAGATTTGGAGTACCATCTGAAATTATTTGTGATAACGGGTCCCAATTTATCGGAAGAAGAACCATAGGATTCTGTGAGTCCTGGGGCATAAAGATGATAACATCAACACCAATACATCCCCAGGCTAATGGCCAGGCTGAATCAAGCAACAAGATTATAATAAACAACTTGAAGAAGAGATTGAAAGAGAAGAAGGGAAGATGGGCAGAAGAGCTACCCTTGGCACTATGGGCAGACAGGACTACTTCCAAAAACGCCACAGGCCAAACCCCATTTTCCTTAGTCTTTGGTACTGAAGCTATTATCCTAACCGAAATGGTGGTCCCAACATTCAGGGTCAGTGCTCAGGCCCAGGATTTGAATGATCAGTCCCTGGTTGAAAACTTAGATACCCTGGATGAGCTAAGAGATCAAGCAGCCTGGAGGATGGCAGCATATCAACAAAGAATTTCTAAGACCTACAACAAGCATGTGAGGATCAGAAGATTTAAGGTGGGAGATCTAGTCCTTAGAAAGGCATTTCAGAACACAACAAATCCAGGGGATGGAAAGTTGGCTCCTAAATGGGAAGGTCCCTACTTGATTGACTCTGAGGCTGGTAAGGGGGCATATTGGCTAGCTAATATGGAAGGAGACTTACTACCACGACCTTGGAATGCGATACACTTGAAGGCATATTTCATGTAAGGCTTCCTGTCCCAGGATTCAGTTGCCCAGGTATGTGTTTGATTTTAAATCCATGCTGGAAATCCAGGTCAGTTTCTCTCACTCAACTTATTCCTTTTATTTCTTTATATGTTTTATCATCTTTATTTTATAACATCAGTCACACATTGTATTTGAAGTTTTCATTCATTACCCTAAACTAACGAATACACCAAGGTCTATGTTTTGGCAGTTGGGTTACTCAGAATCTAGGGTATCCCAGGATTCAGGGTACCCGAGATGTAGGTTATTCAAAAATCCAGGGTACATGGAACAAAGTATACTTGCGATGCATAAAGCCAAGAATAATCAGCCTACATCTCCTAAGTTTGAGACTGGCCATCTCACATCCGTATTGGGTAAGGCCTAAACCCAATCCTAAGGTTTGTGGACTAAGCTTCCTCCACCCGAATATGGGCTATCACGCCTCGCCCGGGACGCACGTGGCAATTTTTGCCTCGCCCGAGATGCACGTGATCCAAGTATGAAACCCTGGGATTGTGGGATAATCCGTGTTAATAACATTGGTGGCAACCACCCAATCCAGGGACATATGCGGATCTCTTAAGGTTTAAAACAATTACGCATTTTCAAGATGGATTGGTGCTAACGTACAAACTTAATACTCCGAGGACATGCCCTAGCCAGTCACTACGACTAAGAGGAAATCCCTAGTTCACCAGTACAGCACCGGGCATGACCCTAGAAATAACTCAAGAGACTGCCTAGTGGCCCAGGATTATTAATCCAGGGTCATGACGGTTAAAACCTAAGCAAATTAACTACTTGGCTAGTTAATTCTAATCTTTATGTTCATATGACAGGGGACATTCACAAGATTACCAAAGCTACGAGGACTCCTAAATCCTGGGGGCAACCCAGGAACATCAAGGTAAACCCAGGATTGATTTCATACATCAGCAAATATATTTCAAAAAACATTAAACACAAGGATGTAACTAAGGTTAGTTATATTCAAAAGCCCACCCTGGGTCCGGAAAAGCTCCGGCCACCCCAGGATGGGGACATGTCAAAAGCCCTGGATTCATAATCCAGGGGTGGGGCATATTGTCTTAAATAAAGACCGGGAAACATCAACCGGTATTACATCACAAACATGAAATTCAAATTGTTTTTTTAACAAAGAACCACAAAAAGCAAAGAAATGACCCCCAACCTTCAAGCTTCACCCTGGGTCATCTCCTTAGATTCCCTCACTGGCGCCTTCTCTGCTTCCTTGGGCCCCTGGACTGGCGCATCTCCCTCCTTGGGCTGGTCGACATCCATGGCATGCTCGGCGGAACCCTTGGAGGGGGTGCCCTTGTTGGTTTCAGGGTCGGCCTCTGGGTCATACCCTGCAGGGATGGTTGCGCCTAGTTCGCGCAATTTGGTTACCCATCCGGTCACACCCCATTTGGGGTTCTGAAACCCCAGGTCCCTCGCTTCCTTTGCCATCTTCAACCTGCATTGAAGGAGTGAGATGCGGGCTATCAGCCTGCCCTCATCGCCCTTTGCGGCCAAAGCAGCCTCATGAGCAGCCCGTGCATCCACGGCCTTCTTCTCCAGATCCTGCACCAGCCCTAGGTTCTTGTTAGCCGCTATCCTGGTCAAGTTCAGCTCCCTGTTCAGAGCAGCCACCTCTTTCTTAGCTGAAGACTCGGCATCCTGGGCACGCTTATCAGCAGCCCAGACCAGATCAAAGAATCGCCCACTAATCTACAAGAAAAGGTAAATCAGTTAGACATTTTAGATCTTGAATGGTTTAACTATGCAGAGAATTCAGGGGTACCCAAGATTAACTTACTTGGTGAAAAGAGGCATCAGCATGAGAACACAGCTCAGCGGCGTCCATGTTCTCTAGGGGCTGCAGGGCAGGAGTGGCAGCAGTGGCCTTGGTCTTACGCTTTGTGCCGGAAGCCCTTGAAGAAGGAGCTTTGGGGGCAGACTTGGGCTCAGTTTTCACAGTGGCCAAGACCTGGATGTCTTGATCAGACTCACCCAGCAGAAGGTCATCTAGGTCCACATTCTCAAGGTTGACAGGAGTGGCGGTAGCTAAAAGACAGGAATATAAGAAGCCAACAGAGTCCAAGGACCAAAAGATAGAATTGCTGAATACTTACAACTAGACATGCTGTGGGAGGTGGAAGAAGCGGCTTGATAGGGATCGACCTTGAATTCTAGGTCCTCCTCAGTGATGGTCAGAAACGTCTCAAATCTTTTAAATGCCCCTAGATTGGCAGGGCCGATTGAGCTCAAGCTAGGCACTGCGAAACAAGAAGATCCAAGGTCAGTATTTAAATAACATATAATATAAGTAGAAATCCTAATCCCTAATGCAGGTGAAAACCTACCCTCTACTTTCCAGCTAAGCGGCTCATCGATCAAGTCTTTGAACCCCAGATCGGTCGAAACATGGAGGCATATGTCGACGACTTGGTCATAAAAAGCCATACCGAAGCTGACATGCTCAGAGATATAGAAGAGACCTTCGGAAGACTGAGAGAAGTTAACATGAAACTTAATCCCGCAAAGTGCTCTTTCGGCATGAAGCAGGGAAAGTTTTTGGGTCACATTGTTGTTGGCAAAGACATCATCGCCAACCCTGACAAGGTACAAGCCATTAGGCAAATGAAACCTCCCCAGTCGTTGGAAGAATTGCAAAGGCTAAACGGTCGGCTGGCAGCTTTACATAGATTCATCTCTAAATCCGCAGAAAAATCCATGCCATTTTTCAAAACTTTGAAGCAGTTTACCGAAACTAAGCAATTCTTATGGAGTGAAGAAGCTGACCGAGCTTTCGAAGATCTAAAGCAAGCCCTGTCCCAGCTGACTCCGGTAACGGCACCAGATACTGGTGAAGACGTGGTCCTTTATCTTTCGGTGGGAAACAACGCCATAAGCTCGGTACTGTGTGCCGAAAGAAGGGACAACCAAGGCCCTATCTACTTCGTCAGCCGAGCTATGAAAGATGCCGAAACAAGGTATACAAAGTTGGAAAAACTCTTGCTAACTTTGCTGCACACTGCAAGAAGGCTACGCCGATACTTTCAGGCTTACAAGATTACAGTTTTAACCAACTTTCCTCTAAAGGAAGTCATTCAGAGACCCGAACACTCTGGCCGTTTCATCAAATGGGCCATCGAGCTGGGTGAATACGATATTCACTTCAAGCCTCGAACAGCCATCAAAGGCCAAGTGTTAGCAGACTTTGTCTCTGAATTACAGGTCTCTACCTCGAATCCTACATTCACACACACTTTTCGCAAACAAAGTCGAAACCCGACTAACTTTGTCTCTGAATTACAGGTCCTTGACAATCCGCTCGGCACAGTGCGAGCTGAGCCGAAGGTACCTTTGCCACACAGCTCGATCTGCCTTTCGGCAAAACGATCATTACGAGCATATGACTAACGCTACGTTCCATTTACAGGTTCCAGGGCCTTTATCTAGTGCCGACGCGTGGACCCTCTACACAGACGGCGCGAAAAATAGTGAGGGGTCAGGCGCCGGTGTCGTTTTAATCGATCCTCAAGGAGTCGAAGTCACATACGCTATCAGGCTAAACTTTCCAAACACCAACAATGAAGCCGAGTATGAAGCACTTCTCACAGGCCTTCGCCTGGCAAAGCGTATGGGGGGTCAAAAAGCTATCAGTCAAGGTCGACTCCCTGCTGGTAACCAATCAAACCACAGGAGAGTTCGAAGTTAAAGGCGAAACAATGCAAAGGTATGCTGACAAAGTCAAGGAATTAATCTCCCATTTCGACGAATTTCAGATCTGTCAGATACCAAGGAGCCAAAACAAGAAGGCGGATGCCTTGAGCAAATTGGCCTCTTTGGCATATGCTCACCTGACGAAACAGGTCCCTGTTGAAGTTATACACAGTCGGACAGATCAAATAGAAGAAATCTTCACAACCGAAACCGACATTAGCAACAGTTGGATAAAACCAATTTTTGATTTCCTAAAACACGGCACAGTTCCGGAATCAACCTTCGAAGCCACAAAGTTAAAAGCCCAAGCCGCTCAGTACACCATCCACAATGACAAACTTTACAAGAAGTCATATCTCCAACCCCTGTTGCGATGCTTGACGACTGAAGAAGGCATTTACGTCATGAGTGAGCTGCATGAAGGTATCTGCGGAACGCACTCAGGCCCTCGGTCGCTGGTTACTCGAATGATGAATATGGGCTATTACTGGCCGACTATGTACACTGACACCGAAAATGAAATGCGTAAATGCCGTGGATGTCAGATGCATGCCAGCGTACAGCGAGTGCCGAAGCATAACATGATACCTGTGACATCACCATGGCCATTCTACAAATGGGGTATCGACATTGTTGGCCCATTTCCTGAAGCCCCAGGCCGAATCAAGTTCCTAATTGTCGCAGTCGATTATTTCACAAAATGGATCGAAGTTAAAGCTGTAGCTACGATCACTGGGAAACAAGTGGTAAGCTTCGTCTGGGAGCAAATCGTCTGCCGATACGGTCTCCCAGGGAAGATAGTCTCAGACAACGGCAAGCAGTTCGCCGACAACCCATTTAAGTCGTGGTGCCAAGAGTTGCACATAACTCAAGTGTTCACATCCGTGGCACACCCACAGGCCAACGGCCAGGTCGAACGCACTAACCGTTCCATCGTCACAGGCATCAAGGCCAGGCTCGGGGAACATGGCAAAAGTTGGTTGAACGAGCTTCCAAGTGTCATCTGGGCGCTTCGAACGACCGAAAGAACGAGCCACGGCCATACTCCATACAGTCTCACCTTTGGATCCGAGGCCGTCATACCAGCCGAAATCGGGATGCCTACTTACCGAACCGAAAACGTATCGGAGCTTACCAACGACTCAGAGTTGCTAGTTAACTTGGCCCTCACGCAGGAACGCCGAGACCTAGCAGCCATCAGCGAAGCTCGATACAAGAAACAGATGGAAGGTTATTACAACCAAAGAGTTCGGAGTGTCAGCTATCGACCAGGAGACTATGTCTTCCGAAACAACGAAGCCAGTCGACAGGAAAAACAAGACAAACTGGGACCTAACTGGGAAGGCCCATACCAGATACTCGAAGCTCATGAAAAAGGCTCCTACAAGTTAGCTACTTTGGAAGGAAAACCAGTCCCTAGGCACTGGAATGCTATGCAATTAAAGAAATGCTACATGTAGGCACAAACTCCTTTGATCCTATGTTATAATCATTGGGCATTCGATAAGTCCCATTTTTAGTGAAATGATAAACATATCATCTTCGTCATTTTTTCTTTTTGTTACTTCTTTAACAAATTATTAAAAAAGACAGGGCCAACACAAACCCTGTCCCTAGCGCTTCGGCGCCGAAACTCGTAAGAAGGTTATCCGAACCGGGTTACACAGAAAAACATTAACTTGTTCATTTCTCACAACTCAATAAAGTGGTCGACCGGCGTGCTCAACATGGACCCAATACGCAGGCCATCTGACCAAGCCGGACCACATAGATTGTAAATATTACAGTCGAACCTAGGTCATATTGCGCAAAACACACACTACAAATACAAAGGCATATATGCCGAAGCTAAGACATAGCTCGAACAATTCAAAGCACATACGTGAAACACTAAGGCTGACGAGCATTAGTTGTATACACATGCACACTCGGGAGGCCGAAGGCCGAACCCAACACTCCTACCTTAGGAAATTCTACACAACCAAAAACATATGGAAATAAATAAAGTACACAATGTATCTCGAAATTATTTTTCATTACAAAAGGACCGAGGTCCATTACAATACATACGCTTTCGCGCTAAGGAAATACATAAAAAAAAAAAAAACTATCTAAAGTAACATGTCCCTGCTAGTAATGCTAGTAGGCCCGCCTTCGGCTTGAGGCTCTGATCCACCTTCGGCATCAGCAGGCAGATGCTGGTCCGGCATAACACACCTCAGATCCTCCAGCGTCTTATTAGTACAGAGCGCCAGGTAGTCAAAATAAGGGTATGATATGCCAGAGTATGCTTCGGCAGCCCTTTTAAGGTGACTACCGGAGTTCGGGTCGAACTTCTTCCCTTCTTCCTTCGGCTTTCCCTGCCGACCCAACTCGTAGCCTTCTAAAAAGCCCAAGTGTCCGGCTCGGGCAGCCACGGCTTTCTGGAATCGACCCAAAGGTAGCCGATACTCCTTGCTCTTAGCGAGCCGGCCCATGACATAATTAAAACCCTCCTCTATCAGCCACTGACGGTCATCGCCAAGTTGCTTGGCAAGCCGTTGCTCACCAGCGTACAAGTTGGAGACCCTCTCCTTCTTTAACTTAGCCACCTCGGCTTCCAGCGCTGCCCTAGCAGTGGCGTCGTCCTGCCGACCCTTTTGAAGGTCAGTAACGACAAGACGAGCCTCATCCAACGACCTCGACATCTCCGCATAAGATGCCAAGGCCTCGGCTTGTCCTTCTTCGCCGCCTCCAGCTCTCGCTCCACATCGGCGACCCCGGTCATAGCCGACGCCATCTTCTCGCCCTCGGCAGTCAGGACCTTGATCTGGTCTTCATATTCAGTGAGCATCGCCTTCGCCTCACGAAGACCCTGGCGGCGCTCCTCAGACCGAGCCTTCGCCTTAACAAGGCTAGACTCCAGGCGAGCGTTCCGGCTAATCATATTCACGCCCGAAGCGTAGGCCATGGTCAGCTTCACATAAGCTTTCCGGCGCGCTTCGGCATGATCGTCGGCTTCTAACTCTGCGACCTCGCCCGGAGGAATAGACAAACGAGCGAAATCGCGGCACAACTCCACAGAGTCGAACTTTGATTCGTTTTTCAGACTCCAGTTGGGATAAAAAATATGATCCCGAGTATTATCATCCATCTCGGTCATAGGCTCGTCATCCGATGCCTCCACAGTAGGCCTCTCAGTCGACATGTTTCCTCGACTGAGGTCCTTCTTCATTTGGGAAAGTTTTCCCAACCCACCAGCAGTGAAGCCCGCCATCGACTTCAAAATCGGATGCTCCTGCATACGACGAACGAAATCGTCAAATGCTTCGTCAGACATAATTGAATGCAGAGGTTGAGGCGGAACACTTACGATAGCGGTGGCTGGATCGAAGGTAGCTTTCCCCTTTCCGCCCGGAGCTCCAACATCTACATCCATGTCCACAACCGGAGATAACCTTTGTGCGTGAGGAGGTGTAACATCTTCGTCAACAAGCCTAAGTGGCGAACCCCCATCAGCAGTCTCAGTAGCCGAAGTAGACTCCTTGCTACGGGAAGCAGTATGCTTCGGCCTAGACCTCTTCAGCTCTTTCTCCTCACCACCCTCAGCTTTGCGTTTCCGACTCTCAGCCTTAGCCTTTTTGGCGGCCCTCTCCTTCGACTTATCCTCCTCCAAGTCGACAAGAGTGTTAGTGGCCCCACCAATATCTTTACCCGCCACGGTAGTTTCACCAATCGTCACGACAAAGTCCTCGTAACGATGTTGTGACCCAGCTTCAACGGGATGCGGCTCGTCCGCCTTCAAAGTTTCCTGGCCTTGTATGACATCATCGTCATCCTCCAGGCCGATGTATCCCAACAAATCCATCGCTGCAAATACAAACAAACATGATAAGTAAACAACATAAAGCCGAAGCTACATACATGTAACGAAACTACAAAAACAGGGCGTACCCCGGCCATTACGAAAGAGGGCAGGCTTTCGAGTCAGAGACAACCAGTTTCGGCTTAACCCAGTAAGGATCAGCACTCTCTCTGGGTATTGTACCAGCGGCACTTGTAGTGCAACAAGCTTCGACACTATGTCCTCATCAAAGGGCAATTCCTCAAGGTTTCTCTTCTTGTACTTCGTCGGCTTCCACGGGATATCTCCCATACCCAACACCTCCTCAGCGACAAAGAAAAACTTATCTTTAAAATCCTTGAGGTTAGTCGGCAGCTTCGTCAAGTATCGAGGACTATAAGTCCCGTCCTCATATGTTATAGCCCTCTGCTCGAAGCAGAACCAGTCACCCTGATGCGACAATCGATAGAAAGCGTGAAACTCACCAATAGAAGGTTCAGCATCGACTATCCTGCAACAAACTTCGAAATGTGTAACCCTAAGTACCGCGTTCGGATGCAGTTGCCCTAAGTGCACGCGGTTGTATTGAAGGACCTCCCGAAAGAACTTCGTCACGGGGAGTCGAAGCATACCGGCGCTGAAATGTTTGGTATAAACGCCTATCTTGCCGTCAGGGGCATCCTTTATCGACTGCGTCGCCGTCGGCAAGGTCGGCCCAAGTTTCCGAGATATCCCATAGGTCTCACAATGGGTTTTTAACAGATTCTTCATCAGCGACGAACGGAACTCCCTAATGCCTCGTCGGGACGACTCCGACGTTTCACCCTTACCCCCTTTCTTGGCCATGATATTTAAACAAGAAAATTCGAAAACAGATGACAAACGTACCAGTAAGAAGACGATTAGACAATCGCAAAGTCAGGTGATGATTATCGAAAACGGCAGTGAAACAAGCAAACTTGTCTAAAGGTCGTCACACCGAAGCAGGAATGCAGAGAGAGCATAAGATCGAAAGAAATTAGGAAGGTGTAAAGGATCAAATGAAACCATCGGCGAGTATTTATAGGCCTAGGGCGACCTTTCAGTTGCCCCGTCCCATCAACCGTCGACGGCCCGACACGTGAGCCCTACAGCTGTCGCCCACTCGCTTTTTCGCCCAAACAGGCCCATCAAAGCCCATTAGGCGGCCCACGCAACCTTCGGCGCCAGGCTTCGGCCAATCGACATGAGAATCTAGTCCGATGACGAAGTCCAGACCATCACACATCGGACTGGGGGGCTGATGACGTGTGTATGTTCAGCGAACAATACAACACACGAGGGTCGACCTAAGCAAGGTCGACCACGCATTACAGTCGAAGCCAGCTTCGGCAACACGGGGGTCGAACCTCCAAACACCAGAAGAGGATCGACCATACAGCAAGCAACTTCCGACACACTGACTTATACACAAGTACACATCTTCGGCCAGTCGATGCTCGACCCACCAAAGTACTTGACAAATGTTGCTTCACTTCGGCCAGTCGATGCTCGAACCACCGAAGCTCACACAACAGACCAACGCTCACACGACAATGTCAGAAACATTCCTACAACGTTGTTACGGCCACTAACGGCCTCCACTGAGGGGACACAAGGACGGCCACGTCAGCAAGGATCGTACCTTTCAGTGGTAGGCGCATTACACAGAGTAAGACAAAGGATTGATGAGTATAAATACTCATCAATTACCAGGTAAAACAACAAGTTCTCTAACCCTAAATTTCTATCTTCTTTCTCACTTACTCCCACCGGAATCCATACTGATTCTCACGCCGGAGCTTGGTCGCAGGACACCCTGTCCTGCGTTCCAAGAGCAACGGTTTGTTACTTGTGCAGATTCCGACGAAGAAGACGATCATCATCATCATTCATCCACCCTTGTAGTCTAATATCCTCTTCAATCCGTCCTAGGTTTCCTATCTGATCGTTGAAGATATCCAGATTCTACACTTCGTGTGGAAACCTCCCATGATATTGAACACCTAATTAACCTTTAACTCTTGTGGATCAAAACTAATGATTTACTTCCAATTCCACTTATGAGTTTACATTAAATCATCGCAAAGTATATTAATATGCATGTGCATGTATGTATCATTAAAAACAAAAACCTAATAACACAATTAACATCCTAATCACTCTAATTCATTCAAATTTGATCACTAAACATAAGTACATTACAATTGAATCAGAACTAGGCTCAAATAACATCAAATACAACAACAATCTCCCATGTAGAAACCTGCTAGCTCTTTGGCTTTCCAATCCAAGAAAACCTGATTCAACCGTTGTTGTCATTTTTCTGAAAGAGATGAAAAAATAACTTTTATAATGTAGAGTATGACACTATGAACCATTCTCAATTTCATTCACACATTGCGGTGGAGAATATCTCAAAATAGAAAACCGAAAGTGATCACTTCCAAACTTAAAAAACAAAACTTTTTTGTGCAAACTCACTCCCATGTCTTGTATGTATTATTACTCAAATAATTTGAGCCCACCTTTTTTTGTCACATAGTAGTACCCTTCCAATTGATTCATGTATTGATCAAAAGAAAAGTATAAAGTAAAACAATAAAACTTACCATAAAATCACAAGTGT
>JBCNJP010000184.1:9891-26552 GCA_039602395.1 Deinandra increscens subsp. villosa
AAAACCGTGGCCAAAGCCACTTTTTGACGTAGTGATTGACCTAATTTGAAGATACAAAGGGAGGAAGAAATCGAGCCTATTGCACAACGTCCGCGAGATGGGGCTGACTAGCTGACACGCTATGAAATCAATTCCGGTCTCGAGTTCATCTTTCTGGTTCGGAGCTGAGTGTGCGTGTGTGGAGTTTAGGGAAAATAGATGAAACAGAGATTGGAGGAGATTGATGTGCCAAAATCTAGGGCAAATGGTCGGCAAGATAGAGGAGACGACAAAGATGAAATTGTGTGGAGGAGGCGGCAAATAGCTTCAGGACAAATAGTTTGGGTGTGAGCACCGATATGGAGATGTAAATGATGTGTAAGATTTGAACAAGAAAAATGGTCAAGTTAAAAATGGTAAATACTGAATGACCAAACCACACACTAGGGCAAGCGTAACCGTCGTATGCAATAAAGTATCAATAAGTACCAAGTATCAATCCATGGGCGCGTAATCAGACTCCCGATAATGTATCATAACTAATATTTAACTGATGAATTTGGAATGATTGATTAAAAATAAACTAAGCAAACAATAAAACTAGCAGTAAACAATGCAAACGACAGAGAATCAGAATGAGAGAGATATCAACTAGCCTAGAATCCACTAAACCCAAATAAGACCCCCGACAAGACCTATCAACATGAAACTATCACCAAATGAGAATAAACCAACCAAGGAGGACTATAGACACATCTCGAATGATCAGAAAATTCTAAATGAAGCACAGATAGCTTAATATGTGAATTTGCACAACGGTTTCACAGTTTCGGTCAAAACAAGCAAAACACGCATAAATCAGGAAACACCAAGAGAGGTCTCTCTAAATGAATCCTAATACATGCAATGACTCTAATTTCGATTATCAAGGACCTAGAAATCACTAAACACGAATAAATAGGCTCAAATCTCACGGTCACAAGTATTCTAACCTATCAAACAATGTCTAGCCAATAACTAGCAAATGAAATAACTCGGTCAAGTTCATTCCACAAGGATGCACACAAAATCAGCCACTAGTCAATGATATATCATCATGTAGGAGGTCTCCGGATCATGCATTAACCCAAAAACTCATTTAAGTCTATGGATTAACAATAAACTAAATAATAATGGTTGCAATTCCACAATCCCTATCAATTAGTCCACATAATACATCATTAACAGCAGCTAATTAAGCACACATAATCATCCCAAACAATCAAAACTAGAATCAAGAGCAAAAATCACATAATCATCTTGAAAAGTCAAAACGAAATGTCAAAATGGGTAAAACTTCATCTAAACTAGGTGATAAATGAGAAATCAGCCACAAATCATGTCTATTATCATGAAATAAGTCAAATCTAAGCAAAACATGAACAAACAATATAAAACTAGGAAGAAGAAACCGAATTAGATGAAGAAATCTCAAAGCTAAGCTCCAAAATCTTCAATCCAAGCTTTCAAATCTTCAATCCGGCCTTTGATTGCTCCAAAAACGTGTCCCAGATCTCGTTCCCTACTCACTTTGCTGATCTTGGTCGAATCCCCCAAACCCTAGGCTCAAAAGATGCTTAAATACTCGTTTTGAAATTTTTAGCCGTATGGGCCCGTTCGCGGACCCATGAGATCTGGGAAAGGGAAACTCACTGGTCTATGAAGCCCACTTTTTTTCTATTTTCTGGATTCCAGGTTCATGGACCAGCGAAAACTGACAGACTGGGGCTCGCTGGTCCATGACTGACACTGCAGCAGATTTTCAATTTCTTCTATCTTTCACTCCCGAGCTCCAAATCGCGTTTCGTTTTCGCTGAATCACCACAAATCAACCGATCACCACCAGATTACCTAAAATTCAACATATGAACAATTAAGTACCAAAACCTCATCAAAACTTAAACAAAAACCGGATAAATTGCGGGATTAATCACTTGAAAACATGTATAAGATGCGGTGCATCAAACATCTCCACACTTAACCCTTTTTTGTCCGGAAAAAGTTCACGATAGAATCACAACCGAAGAATTTGACTTTTAGCTACTATCTTTTATTCAAAAACATAGTTACTCACGCGATAGCCACGATTACCGGTATTTCGGTCCGACTAAACCCAACCGCCGAAAACCGAAGCCCTGAACATGCTTTATTCAATTTTATTACCAATTATGGGTCCCACACTATCAGATTCGCAACTCGGCCTAATCCCGTCTCAAAGCATGAATCAGCACGGGTCAAACTGGATTAGGGCTTTTCCCACCACAATTGAATACAATATTTATGACTTGGAGATTATGGAATGCGAATGGATGGAATGATGGGTGAGCTTGAATTGAATTTTTTTATTCAATCCTAAAACTAGGGCGAGTCTCCACCTGACATTACATCTCCTGAGTGCCTATCCCGAGAGGTAGTAAACAGGCTTTGACCCTCGCACACAAAACCACATCACCCCGATAGATCATCTCCGGAGTCCCTATCCCTAGAGGTAGAACGTAGGATCAGCGGATTTTATGCACTTTATTCGATATTTTTTCTTTTTTTGCATAAATAAAATTCAAAACAAGCTCAAGATGGATGGATGGATGGGGCGCCACTATTTCTCGGATTTATTTTCATAAAATGATCATATTGTGCCTGGTTATCTCCAAATCATAAACATTTTACTCAATTGCGGTACCTATCAGCCTATTTAACAGTTTCAGCTTTGCTACTACACTAAAGGCGGGAACCCATAATATTTATTTAAATATTTAAGTAGCGAAATCAGGGTTTTTAAGCTTTCAAAAATCAGCTGGGCCTACCAGCACATCAAAAACTAAACACGCTTTCAACTTTATTCAATTTTATTTACATTCACCAAAAAGCCAAAAATTCCAGTTTTTTTTTTATCATTTTCCATTTTTTTTACCGCAAACAATTCTCAAGGACCATGTAAACAACACAACAGGGGGAAATGATCATAAAATTTCAAAAATTTTCACAATTTCAGTCAATTTCAGTTCAATTTACCCTCCTCCCCACACTTATTTCGTACATTGCCCTCAATGTACGGTAAATCACAATCAAGTACAAAAAGAGGTAAAGGGAACTGAAATATTCCCCTGATCACTGTCGATGTGCCAGTGAACTGCATAATGAATCTCGAACAGCTCTCGACCAATAAAATGCCAGAACTGTCGGAAGATGTGCCAAATGAGCCCAAAAATCTCAAAAAATGAATGATGAAACATCTCTCGACCAACAGGTGCCAGAACTGCTTCTCAGATAAGTATCTAATCAAACACAACACACATCAAAGCCAACATCAAATAGATACATAACAGTGCAAAGTATCAAGTCAACCCAACCCATATACAAAATATCCCGAGTTTGTAACTCTAAATAAATACATCAAAAATCAAAATAAAGAGAGTACAACTCGGATAAGAAGTAACCGATGTCTCAGGGCTGCTGATCTGGTGGAGGCTGGTCCGGAGGTGGTGGTGGCTGAAAACCTGGAACTGCAACAGCGAGTGCTGCAACTACCTGCACAAACCAATCCTGCATCTGGCGTTGCTGCGCTGTCTGCTGGGCTGCAATGGCCTCAATAGCCTGAGTCTGAGCTGCAAGAAGACGGTTATGCTGCTGAATAGCCTGAGTCTGCCGAGCCTGAGTAAAGAGAGGGCGAGGCCTAGGAATATCAGCCTACGGCTCAGGAGGAACATCAACTGCGGCGGTCGCGGCCTGCAACCTCACGCGCTCGTCTGGCATCCTGGTATGAGGGATCGGATCGGGAGCTGGCTGGACTGGATACTGCATCTGACCATCTGGACCGACGACTGGGGGAATCACCAACTGACATGTGGCTAGAAAGCGAATAACCCCCTCGCCGGGTGTCTCTATCATCTGCATCTGCTGAATGGCCTGGGCGTCCAGTGGAGAGGCGTCGTCTGTCCGAGTCAAGACCTCGGCTGGAGGCACATCAATGCCCTCTGGTAGCGGCAGCAAACCATACCTCCTAGCCAGGCGCGTAACAAAAGCGCCGCATCCAATCGCAGTGCCAGGTCGGTTGGAAAACTGATGTTGCATCGCAGTAATCAACACATGGGCAAGGTTGTAGTCATGCCCCTAAGTAAGTAAAAGAAACGGCGCGCATCACACTTAGAGAGCATATCTAAGCTCTCCTTCCGAGGAGAAACATTATGGCAAAGCACCCTGTGTAAATATCTGTGGAATGGGTCTCGCGGGTAGTGGGATCTCATGTCCATTTCGTAAGGACAATTACCAATACGAGGCCACCAAGCTGTAATGACAGAATCATCGCAACCGGTCGCAGCAGCAGAAAATATGGGCTGCGTCACCTGATCCTCCGTATACAGCTCCATCCTCACTGCAAAATCAGCCAGAGATAACTGTCTCTCCTCTCCGCCTAAACGAAATGTGATCGCGCGGTCAAATGTGTAATCGTGAGGGAGATGGGGATACTGGATGGTGGACATGAACTCTAAGGTCAGCTCCTCCCAAACTGGGTCATCAATTGTCATAAGCGCTCTCCATGGCCCTGTGATGAGCTCCTCAGCTCGCGCGGTAACCCCTAATGTCTTAAGCAGCGACCAATCGAGAGGTCGGACTCGCAAGAAAGGCATAGTGAGCAACGTCCTAAGACGGGTCTACTCCACAGAATCTCTATGAAAACGGAGCCATGGGTGCCTGTGCAGGGGAATATACGGGTTTACCCCCTCAGCGGGAACCTCGCCCTCGACTGGAAGTGGCTCCATAACTGGTGGTGGAAGCGGTCTCGCGACTGCAGCCTTCTTCTTGGTTGCCGTGCACGTCTTCTTCTTGGGTGTCGAACACGTCTTTCGCTTCTTCTTCGCACCCGAAGATTGACCTTTAGCCATATCTGCAAAATTTCTCAACAAAATAATGTTAGTACAATGAAGAAAATGAGAAAATATGAAAATCGGGCACGAGACGGGCAATAGCTGAATTAATCGGCAAAGTAATGCAATCTGATTGAATACAAACTGCGAGAATGGAGATTGAGTACCCGACAGCTTGCATTAACCAGAACCAGCTAAACCCGAGTGAAACCCTAACACGAACCGCCCAATTATCGTTTATGAAGAGAACGATTTGCATGCTAAGTCAATGTGATCAGAAATCAGGGCTGCGAATAGCTGGAATGGAGATTGATTACCAACGATTTGCAGCCACTGAACTAAGAACGCACAATCACTGTTTTACTTAAAACGGGCCGCTCATTTGTCATTTATGAAGGGAACGACCCGAAAAAAGCAAAACAAAAGAAAACCTAATGAAATCCAAACACAGACCGCCATTTGTCATTTATGAAGAGACGGTTTGCGCGAGGATTAAACGCAAAAGCTTAGAAAACCAGTGCGCGGACGTTTGTTTAAAAATTATGAAGTGAACGTCACACAAACTGAATTCTAAACAAACACAAGAAATTATACCGTCCTACGGACCACTGGAATGGAGATTGAGTACCAATGGCCCGCATTACCCAAATCTCCCGAAAATCGGGCATTACCCGTTCCTAAAACGGACAAAACCAACACCCAATTTTGGGTGTTCCAAACAATCAGAACAATCAACAGCAAACAGATATGCATCAAGGAATCCAGAATTGAAATGTTAACAATTAAAACCTAAATTACCAAAACAAACGAGAAATACACAAAAACAATTTAAATGAAACTAGGAATTGTAACGAAACAAGTAAACTAAACCTAAAATGAGTGAAGAACCTAAATAAAGAAAATAGAAACACATAACTAAAACAAACAAGTCCTAATTAATGAAACAAAATTTTCTGATTTTTTTTAAGAAAGAAATATTTACAAAGCCTACAAATCTCTAAAGTGACAACTAAATGACTACTAAAACTAAATAAAAAAGAACAAGCTCTACAAAATCTAACTAAAAACTAAGTAAAATTAACTAAGAATTAAAAACACGAAATTACCTATGATGCTTAAGTCTAAAAACGCAAATACACTGAACTAAACCTCAAAGCACTAATATGAGTATCATGACTAAACCGAAATGCAAACTCTTAACCAAAGATTAAACAAGCCTAACTGCACCAAACCAAATGAGCAACGGTAAACCTACAAGGAAACTTAACATGTATCTAAAACCAAACTGGGCCGATCTAGCAAAATTGACGTAAAACAAAAAAAAATCAAAATTCAAGCAAAGTAAATCTACCCCTAAAAAACTTAAGCCTAGAGTTAAGAACATAAACTCAAAAAAAATATAATTGAACACACAAACTTTGATCAAGTGTATCAGCAATTCTAATCCAATCAAAACAAGCATCACTAAAATAGTTAAAACACTCTATTTTACTAGATTAAGAATAATTCCTAATTCAATCAAAGCTTAATCGTTTGGGAGTATTACTTAATCAAACAATCATCTTAACCTTTTCAGCCCTAAATAGTGGTACCAACCCCTAAAAATAATTCTTAATGATGAATCTGAGCATTTTGGGGAGAACAGGCATCAGAAAGGTCATAACAAACTTGAGTAGCTACTTTAGTGTTTAAAAAAAATTTGAGGATGAATACATACCTGATGAGAAAATGAACCAGACAAGTAATGCAGAGAAAAATAAAAAAAATTGATGATGATGGGAGATGGTGTCGGGCTGCTCTGACCTAGCCGGAGAAGTGTGGTGGTTGTGGCGACCGTCGGAGAGTGGAACAGGGGCGGCGGCTGGATGAGAATGTTGGTCGGAACACCGAACGGTGCCGGTGAGTGGAGAGGTGGTTGTGGAGAACAGTGGCGGAGGGTGTGGGTGTCGTAGGTAGTGGCGGCAAAGGGTGGTTGGTGATTGGGTGTCGCGTCGGCGGCTGCAGAGGTTAATCGAAGGGTGTAGTGGCGGCGACGGGTGGTTAATGGTGAACAGGAGGGTGGAATCGGAGAGGGTGAGGGCGGCGACGTCTGGAAGTGGTGGCGAGGGGAGAATCGGAGTGTGGAGATGGTGGTGTGTAGTGGTGGTTGCTGGAGGCAGAGAAGTGAAGGCCGGCGGGTGTGAAGTGGGAAGAGAATACGCAGGTGGGGGTGGGAAGAATTAGGGAAAAAAAATTGAAATTTTAGGGAAAATGAAAAATTAGAACCCTAATTTTGACTTTGTGAAATCGCGGACCAAGTTTTAAGGTGGGTCGCGGACCAGCGAGTTAGAAGGACAACTCGTTGGTCCATGACTGCAGTATATCAGCAAACTAGAATTTTTTTTAAAACACTCTAAAACCATCCGAAACGCGGTATTGTTTGATTCTAACCATCCAAAACTATAAACAACCAACAACACAATTACCTGGGACTGTTCGTGCTCACAAAAATGATAACAAACCTGTTTTGCTCGTTCTTTACCCGAAGCACATCCAAAATTTTCAAAAATACCCATATTTTGCAAAGTCTTCAACTTGGCACGCAAAACAATGTAATCCTCACCCGTTTTGATCAGATTTCTGCCCCGAATGCATCTACTACCCTGCAAAACTAAAAACCACCCGTAAAATGGAAAAAGAAAGAGCAAAAGCAACTAATTTAACCTAAAATTACCACAAAGTCAAAGAAGACTAAGAAAAAGTCAAACTAAGCTAGAAATCACCCAAACAAGCACATAATACCTAAATTAACCTAAAACCTAAACGGGTTGCCTCCCACAAGCGCTGAAGTTATTTACGAGTCGTCAGCCTGACTCGGCCCCGCGATCAGGGCGGAACGTCCAAAAGCGTAACAACCTCCTCGTTTGCGTTAACCGGATCTGATAAGTAATGCTTCAACCTATGTCCGCTAACCTTGAACGAACTACCATCGACTCCCTCAATCTCAACCGTTCCATACGGAAAAGCTGTTTAACCACGTGAGGACCGGACCATCTAGACTTCAATTTACCCGTAAACAGTTTCAACCTCGAATTAAAGATAAGCACACGATCTCCCGGTTTGAAGTCTTTCTTCCTAATGTGAGTATCATGAATCCTCTTTGTCCGCGCTTTGTACGAACCTGCTGTCTCGTACGCGTGATCGCGCAACTCCTCCAGCTCGTGTAACTTAAAGAATCGTCCTCGAGTCGCCTGATCTAAATCCGGATTGACGACCTTAATAGCCCAATATGCGCGATGCTCGATCTCAACTGGCAAATGACACGCCTTCCCGTAAATCAACCGAAACGGCGTCGTGCCCGTAGGTGTCTTGTAAGCCGTACGGAAGGCCCACAACGCGTCATCCAGTTTCTCTGCCCAATCCTTACGGTTTTTACTAACCGTTTCTCCAAAATCTGTTTAATCCCACGATTCGTAACCTCACCCTGCCCACTCGTCTGGGGATGATATGGTGTAGCCAATCTATGCGTAACCCCATAATGTTGCAACGCCTTCTCCATTTGCGCGTTGCAAAAGTAGGTGCCACGATCGCTAATCAGTGCCTTCGGCACTCCAAATCTCGCGAACAGTTTCCTCAAAAACCTCACGACAACTCTCGCATCATTAGTGGGGAGGGCTTGTGCCTCAACCCACTTCGAAACGTAATCAACCGCAACGAGAATGTATTTGTTCCCGCGAGATGGCGGAAACGGACCCATAAAGTCGATACCCCAGATATCGAAAATCTCACAAACCTGAATACTAGTCAGGGGCATCTCGTCTCTCTTTCCTAAATTGCCTGTGCGCTGACAATTGTCACATTTTCTAATCAACTCAAACGCATCTCTGAAAATGGTCGGCCAGTAGAAACCCGACTCAAACACCTTCTTTGCGGTGTAAAGCACTGCGTAATGTCCTCCGGTCGGACCCTCGTGACAATGTCTCAAAATCTGACGTGCCTCACGTCCATGCACGCATCTCCGGATCACAGAATCAGCTCCAACTAGGTATAAATGCGGATCCTCCCAAATATAGTGTTTCACATCCGACAAGAGCTTCTTCTTCTACTGAAATGAAAGTGCTTTCCACAAAGCACCAGTCGACAAATAATTCGCCAAGTCGGCGAACCACGACTCATCTGGATCATTTCTCGCCTCCACAAAATCAAGCAACTCATGGGGGAAATAGTCATTTATGGGAATCCCCTTAAGCTGATCTTCATCAGAACCCTCTAAGCGCGAAAGATGATCGGCCGCAACATTCTCGGCCCCTTTCTTCTCTCGGATCTCGATATTAAACTCCCGAAGTAACAGAATCCAGCGAATCAGACGTGGCTTGGCATCCTGTTTACTAAAAAGATATTTAATCGCCAAATGATCCGTGTACACAATAGTCTTGGACATGACAAGATACGATCTGAATTTATCGAAGGCAAACACAACAGTTAGGAGCTCTTTCTCAGTCGTGGTGTAATTCTCCTACGCATCATTCAGAGTCCTGCTAGCATAGTAAATCGGGTGGAAGTGTTTGTCCCTCCTCTGTCCCAAGACTGCTCCCACTGCAAAATCGCTCGCATCACATATCAACTCAAAGGGTTGCGACCAATCGGGTGCAACCATCAAGTTGAACGCTGTCAAACACTCATCAGAAAACACAAATGGAGCATCTTTCTCTAAAAGTTGTGTCATCGGCCTAGTGATTTTCGAAAAGTCGCGTATGAATCGGCGGTAAAAACCTGCGTGGCCTAAGAAACTCCTAATCGCTCTAACAGAAGTGGGAGGCGGAAGTCTAGAAATAGAATTAACTTTGGCTCGATTAACCTCAAGCCCTACACGTGAAATCTTGTGCCCAAGCACAATACCCTCGCGAACCATGAAATGGCACTTCTCCCAATTAAGCACCAGGTTCGTCTCCTCACATAGAGCTAACATCCGTGATAAGCTCGTTAAGCACTGATCAAAGGAACTCCCGAAAACAGAAAAGTCATCCATGAAAACCCCATGGAGTCCTTGATCATATCATGAAAAATCGCAACCATACAGCGCTGGAATGTCGCTGGAGCATTACATAATCCAAATGGCATGCGTCGGTACGCGAATGTGCCATAAGGACATGTAAATGTGGTTTTCTCCTGATCCTCCGGTGCGATGGGGATCTAGAAATAACCTGAAAAGCCGTCAAGAAAACAATAATAACTGTGACCGGCTAAACGCTCCAACATCTGATTAATGAACGGTAGGGGGAAATGATCTTTCCTCGTAGCATCGTTGAGTTTGCGATAATCAATGCAAACTCTCCACCCCGTAACCGTGCGCGTAGGAATCATCTCATTCCTCTCATTCACGACAACTGTCATGCCCCCTTTCTTGGGCACAACCTGAACCGTCTGACCCAAGGTGAATCAGAGATAGGGTAAATCAAACCAGCATCTAAAAGCTTCAAAACCTCTTTCTTCACCACATCCTGCATGTTTGGGTTCAGTCGTCTCTGTCTCTGCACAACAGGCTTAAACTCATCCTCCATCAAAATCTTATGCGTGCAGAAAGAAGGGCTAATCCCCTTAATGTCCATAATCTTCCACGCAATAGCCTGTTTGTGCTCTCTCAAAACATCCAACAATCTCGATTTCTCATCAACCGTCAAATCTGATGCAATGATCACAGGAAGTCTCGAATCCGTCTCTAAAAACGCATACTCTAAGTGAGATGGTAACTCCTTAAGCTCTAATGTGGGCGGATTCTCAACAGACGGTCTAGATTTGGCCCTCATAGTGTCACTGACCTCAAAAACCTCCGGGCTCAAATCTAAAGTACTAGTCTCCTAACTAGTCACCTCACACGCAACAGCAAAATACACACCAAGCTGCGGGTCAACTCCACCCCAAAGCTGCGTATCTGAAACTCCTGAATCACAAATGTCCTCAAAATGATCACTCACGTGTGGAGTGATAGTATCAACAAAGTAAAGGGTATCATCCTGACCCTGAGGACGTCTCATCGAATCACAAATATCGAAGGTCACCGTCTCGTCCTCGACACGTAAAGTGAGCGTACCGCTGAAAACATCAACTAAAGCGCGTGCGGTAGCTAAAAACGGGCGACCTAAGATGAGAGGCACGTGCTCGTCCTCATCCATATCAAGGATCACAAAATCGACCGGGAACACAAATTTATCGACTTTCACTAACATGTTCTCCATAATACCTCTAGGATACTTGACCGAACGGTCAGCAAGCTGAATGCTCATGCGCGTGGGTGTCGGCTCACCTAGGTCTAGTCTCGCAAAAACTGAATATGGCATTAAGTTTATACTAGCACCTAGATCAGCAAGAGCATTGCTGACAGATAAACTACCAATCAAGCATGGAATCGTAAAGCTCCCCGGATCCTTCATCTTCTGCGGAAGCTTGTTCTGGAGAACAGCCGAACACTCCTCATTCAATGTAACAGTAGAAAGCTCTTCAAGTTTCCTCTTGTTTGTCAGCAGATCTTTCAGAAACTTGGCATATTTAGGCATCTGAGCTAGAGCCTCTACAAATGGCAGATTGATGTGCAACTGTTTGAACAAAGCCAAAAATTTACTGTAATTCTCCTCAGCTTTCTCTCTCCTCAATCTCCCTAGATATGGAACTGGAGGTGTGTACTCTCGGACTGGTTCCTTAGGACGTGCTGTACTTGTTGGGCGCAACCTCGGTTGCACCTGCCCAGGAACATCAGTCTCAATCACCTCATCATCTCTCTCCTCAGTAACCGGCTCAGCATTGGCTGGCGGTACTGGATCCTGAGTGGTCTTGCCACTCCGAGTGGTAATCGCCTTAGCTGTTTGGCGAGGATTTGTCTCGGTATTGCCTGGCAAACCTCCCTACTGGCGCTCTGACATAGATTTACCAAGCTGGCCCATCTGTCTCTCAAGATTCTGCATATGAGTGCCCATGTTTCCTATTTCTTTCACAACTGAAGAGATATCCTGCTCATTCTTTGAAACACGCAAATCCTGTTATGAAGAATTTTTCTCACTCTGCTGTATGAACTAAGACATCATATCGGTCAGGCTCTTCATTCCATAATCCTCAGTCTGAATCGGGACCGTCCTGGCTCCTACAGGATTGTAGTAACCCTGCTGTCTCTGTGGCGGTCGCAGCTGAAACCCCGGCGGGTTAGAACTGCTCGCTCCTGCCTCCACCCCGAATTATGGTTTGGTCTCCAAGCCTGATTGTAATTGTATTGCTGGGATGGTGGGCGGGCTTGGCCAGTCATGAAATCGACCTGCTCCGGTAGCTCGGTGCTACCTCCAATCGGGCACATGGTAATATCGTGAGGTCCCGCACATAACTCGCATTGCTTTACCTGCTGCGAGCTCCCGTGGACCTGCTGAACGTGATACTGATCCATCTTCTTGGACAACGCCTCGACCTGCGCAGCCAATGCCATAACGGGATCAATCTGATGAACTCCACGTGGCGGGGGTTGTCTGTTGCGCGTAGCAGACCACTGATAGCCATTCAGGGCTAACTCCTCTAACAACTCTTGAGCCTCCTCTGGCGTTTTGCTGCTCAGAGTACCTCCAGCTGAACTATCTACTGTCTGACGCGTGAGTGGATGAAGACGACTATAAAATATCTGGATCCGCTGGTGGAGCTCAATGCCATGCGACGGACATTTTCTCAACAACTCTTTGAACCTCTCCCATGCCTCATACAAACTCTCCGAATCCTCCTGTGTGACCGAGTAAATTTTGTTACGATACATGGCTGCCTTTGATGGTGGAAAATATTTTGAGATGAATTTCTGCGTCAAAGTAGCCCATGAAGTGATCGAACCAGGAGGTAAGGACTGCAGCCACGTCTTCGCTGCACCGCGAAGAGAAAATGGGAAAAGTCGCAGTTCACGATATGAGCCATCGGATCGTCATTGGGCAAACCATCGAACTGTACGGTGTTAGTAATCATCGTGATGGTTTGGGGACGGATCTCAAAGTTATTGGCTTCAACGGCGGGTCGAATAACGCTAGGTTGCGTCCCATCGACGTCGGGACGAGCGTAATCGGCGAGCGTGCGTCTTGGCGGAAATGCCATCGGAACTGGAACTGGTAATGCTTCCAAACGTCGAAGTCTATGAAAAACCCTCTCAGGCTCTGATAACGGTGAAAAATGACTCCTCCGACGATGAATACGCATAAACCGATGAACAGATGAAACAGAAAACAGAAACCGATCAGAAAGAAATTAAATCAAACTAATAAACTAACTAACACGAAAGCAAACATAGAAATAAACAAACATACTAGAAACATGAAAATAACACAAGTAACAGAAAACAAGTAAATAGCTAAACTACTAGCTCTGATAGGTCTCGAAAGCTGACGCGTCCCCAGCAACGGCGCCACAAAACTTGATGTGTCGGATTTGAACAAGAAAAACGGTCAAGTTAAAAATGGTAAATACTGAGTGACCAAACCACACACTAGGGCAAGTGTACCCGTCGTATGCAATAAAGTATCAATAAGTACCGAGTATCAATCCATGGACGCATAATCAGACTCCCGATAATGTATCATAACTAATACGTAACTGATGAATTTGGAATGATTGATTAAAAATAAACTAAGCAAACAATAAAACTAGCAGTAAACAATGCAAACGACAGAGAATCAGAATGAGAGAGATATCACCTAGCCTAGAATCCACTAAACCCAAATAAGACCCCCGACAAGACCTATCAACATGAAACTATCACCAAATGAGAATAAACCAACCAAGGAGGACTATAGACACATCTCGAATGATCAGAAAATTCTAAATGAAGCACAAATAGCATAATATGTGAATTTGCACAATGGTTTCACAGTTTCGGTCAAAACAAGCAAAACACGCATAAATCAGGAAACACCAAGAGAGGTCTCTCTAAATGAATCCTAATACATGCAATGACTCTAATTTCGATTATCAAGGACCTAGAAATCACTAAACACGAATAAATATGCTCAAATCTCACGGTCACGAGTATTCTAACCTATCAAACAATGTCTAGCCAATAACTAGCAAATGAAATAACTCGGTCAAGTTCATTCCACAAGGATGCACACAAAATCAGCCACTAGTCAATGATATATCATCATGTAGGAGGTCTCCGGATCATGCATTAACTCAAAAACTCATTTAAGTCTATGGATTAACAATAAACTAACTAATAATGGTTGCAATTCCACAATCCCTATCAATTAGTCCACATAATACATCATTAACAACAGCTAATTAAGCACACATAATCATCCCAAACAATCAAAACTAGAATCAAGAGCAAAAATCACATAATCATCTTGAAAAATCAAACCGAAAAGTCAAAATGGGTAAAACTTCATCTAAACTAGGTGATAATTGAGAAATCAGCCACAAATCATGTCTATTATCATGAAATAAGTCAAATCTAAGCAAAACATGAACAAACAATAAAAAACTAGGAAGAAGAAACCGAATTAGATGAAGAAATCTCAAAGCTAAGCTCCAAAATCTTCAATCCAAGCTTTCAAATCTTCAATCCGGCCTTTGATTGCTCCAAAAACGTGTCCCAGATCTCGTTCCCTACTCACGTTGCTGATCTTAGTCGAATCCCCCAAACCCTAGGCTCAAAAGATGCTTAAATACTCGTTTTGGAATTTTTAGCCGTCTGGGCCCGTTCGCGGACCCATGAGATCTGTGAAAGGGAAACTCACTGGTCCATGAAGCCCACTTTTTCTATTTTCTGTATTCCAGGTCCATGGACCAGCGAAAACTGACAGACTGGGGCTCGCTGGTCCATGACTGACACTGCAGCAGATTTTCAATTTCTTCTATCTTTCACACCCGAGCTCTAAATCGCGTTCCGTTTTCGCCTGAATCACCACAAATCAACCGATCACCACCAGATTACCTAAAATTCAACATATGAACACTTAAGTACCAAAATCTCATCAAAACTTAAACAAAAACCGGATAAAATACGGGATTAATCACTTGAAAACATGTATAAGATGTTGTGCATCAGTAAATAGCGGGAATACAATTTTTTGGGAGCGGGAAATAAAAATATAAAGTGATAGAAAGTTATGACACGCAATTTTAAAACCGTCGTCCGTGTTTTTTAATGATAGTTACTTTATGACACTCAAATATATGCGTCATCTATTCTTGATATTAAAGAAATTATGATAGTTTTTTTATGACATTTATATTTGCGCGTCATAAAACCTGTGTGTGTCATTAAATGCCCTTTTTCTAGTAGTGCATCCAATAATTAGTTTATGAAGCTTAATAGTATAGAACTTGGAACCTTCATAACATCGAACTAGGTCAGCAAATTTGTTTAAGAGTAGTGAGATATACATACCAGATTGTTGTTGAAAGGATGATTAGAACAAGTAAAGAAGATGAATCTCTACAAATTGAAGCATAAAAAACAATAATGTCGGTTTGTCTTCTATTTCCTTATAAACAAAATTTAGTAAAAACGAAAAAGAAAATCCGATTTCCCTTATATATAATGATGTTTTTTTTTTAATTTGAAGCCAAAAATGAAAGTTACACAGTTAAAATAGTTACCTTAGGTGAGAATTAAGTGTGCTATCACCCAAACGCAACAAAAATTCAAAACAATGGTGAAAAAGATGGGTCAAGATGAAGAAGAGGCACTACTAGAAATAACCCCTTCCTTGACGCGCGAACAATGACACTCAGAAATTTATGACGCGCAAAAACAAGCGTCATAACAAAAACTGTCGTATTTACTAAAATTTAACAAAATTCTATGGTTAGATGACGCGCATTTTTGCGCGTCATAAAAGTTGTGTCATTTGAAAAAAAAATGAAAACACGGACGACATAATCTACCCGCGCGTCAAGCCTAAAAATTAATTCCGTCGTTTTATAATTTTCCCGCCAAAACGAAATTCTTTCGATACAGCATCCCCGCCTCCTACACTTAGGGTTTTTTTCACATTTTCCCCAAAATTCTCTCGTCCCGCTCACAAAATTCTCTCTCGTCCCCCAAAACGAAAACGGTGATATCGCCTCTTGCTGAACCGACGACCGACGACCGCCGGCCGCCGACCCCTGACATCCGACCGCCGACCGCTGACCGCTAACCGACGACCGACGACCGCCGGCCGCCGACCCCTGACATCCGACCGCCGTAATCCGTGCTAGCGATTTGGTATGTTCGATTTCTTCTGTTTAATTTTGTGTTTTACTTTGTTTAATTTCTTCTGTTTTGATGTGTTCGATTTGGTATGCTAGCGATGAATCCGTAAGGAATTAGGGTTTATAAAACCCCGTAAGGAATTAGGGAAGTCGGGTTAATAATCGATTTGGCAAATTCTTTCATGCCCTCTTGACCTCTGCCACGACCTCGATTAACGGATTAACTAAACGAAGCATATGCATTCATTTCAGAAACACTTGTTAGGTACTTGTTCTTGATATCCTTCAGTATATTCACATTTCACAGGTGGTCTATATATATGGTTTTACAATTTTACTACATGATATATTTATCTCAAGCATGATAGTTTTAGAATGTTCTAAACAAAATGACCATCTAGAAGTTTTTAGCTGGTCTTATACAAATGTTTGGGAAATAAGTAACAGCTTTTTTATATATACAACAGAGAAGAACAACATATTAGTAGTTAATTTATATATGTTTCACTTCTACCATATATTGCTCTTGACTAATTTGTGCTCTTAAATCAAATTGTGTGTATGAATTTAGACTCTATTTCCAAAGTT
>JBCNJP010000184.1:27052-44953 GCA_039602395.1 Deinandra increscens subsp. villosa
CCTCAGCATCAATTTCCCGCCCAAATCACCACAACCTTAAATAAAAAGGGGATCTCTTTATGTGACGCGCGGGTATTTTTTTCTCCCCTGCCGATTCGATTCAAGCGCTTCATCCTTCTCCGTTCCAAGAATTCATCTTGGATCAATCTTGCCGTATTCTAGGTCAAGAACGTAACATCAAAGGTAGGTAACAATCTTTACTCTCATTCAACCTCATCATCTACTAAACTTTTCGACCGATTCGAGATTTTCTTCTGTTATGACATCAACCTATTTTCTTTGATATAATCGATCTTTAAGGCATTGATCTTTCAAATCTGCGATTTTTCATATCTGCGATGATGTTTTAAACAATCGATTTTCACTGTACCAACATAACCCTAAAACCGGCGATCGAATTAAGTGTGATTACATGTCTTCCCTGATCTAGATATATGTATTTTATTTATCGATTACTAAAAAAGGTATACATAATAGAATTCCAGCACCGATTTTGGGGATGACGGCGTTTATTAAGGATTTTAGGGTTTGGTGATGACGACGTTTATTTGGTCATTTATGAATTCCGGTGCCGATTTTTAGGGTTTGATTCGAGTGATTAACTTATTCGAAATTGTTTCTATTTAGTATGAACAATTATATATGGCATGTATCTATCTGATTTTTTGGTCATAGAATGTCTTTATGAACTAACTCATGCTCATCATCCTTAAAAGTTACTAATTTTGTAAATCCAACTTGAATGGATATTACATTAATTCTGTTATCTGTTATCACTATTTTACTTTTATATACTAATTCAATTTCTGTTTCACTTAAACAGCATGAGTTTCTTCAAGGTTGTTCGTTTTCCTGAGCGTCCTTACTTGGTAAATCTATCACTGTGTTATATACAGCTATCACATTTAAGGTTTTACTTTAACTGTATGTATTCATGAAGTTAACTGTCTCTTATATAATATACCCATATTGCAGCATATACCAAGTCATGCATTCAGTAGGTATTTGCACTCTAAGCCTGTTGTCTACAAGATCAACCTTCTCTTGAGGGAAGATCTGCGTTATGTTGTTCGTCTCAGGGAGATTGATAACGAGCTTTACATCACTAAGGGCTGGGATGCTGTTCAACGAGATGCTGATATACGCATCAAATACATTGTAGTTTTCACTATTCAAGATTTGAATACTTGGTTTGTCACCATTATGAGAGATAATGGTGTGGGGCTTGATCTTCTTGATATACCCATAAATCATGACATACCTGTTGATTTCTCGGATCATGAGGAAGATGTCATTATTCCACCACCAGTTGCTGATGAAGAAGATCAGATTGATGACGATGATGAGCATGCTGTTCCAGCATTTTCTCAGAAAGTCAAGATCAACAAGAGAGTTTCATACGTAATGTACTCATGTATTATATTTTTAATGTACTCATATATTATATTAGTATGATTCATTCTTTTAATGTACTCATGTATTATATTTCTATCAAAAAACTCTGCAAAAGGTACCACCACCACTGGTTGTGCTTGCTGATCTTGCCAATAGGATGATTCTGAACATCAAGGTTGAAGACCAAGATGTTCATGTTGTTGATGTCCTAAAGGAAGACAAAGATCGTAAGCCCATGTATTTTACATTAGTTCGGTCAACAACTCTTTCCCATTGAATAAATTATTATATATCTTATTGATTTACTTATTTGTCTTCCATAACTGATATTTAGGTTCATTGTTAGGAGGTGGGGAACTTTTGTGAATGAGCATGGTCTAAAGAATGGCGATCGTTGTGTGTTTGAATACAATCTGGCGGGTGCCTTCCTGTTCATTAGAAAGATGAAATAGTCACCAACTTCATCATGCAAACGGTATGAAAAGTCTTTCTTTTATTTCGTGCTTTTTTTGGGTTGTCTTCTTCGAACAAATCTTTTTGTTAGATCGTTGTTGTTCACTTCGAACTCTTATTAGGTTTCATACCTAATTTTTTTGGGCGACGATCTTTGTTTTCCTTTTCTGCATGGCAACAGTGACAATGTGTTTTGGTTTTTTTGTGCTTCCGTTGTGTTTCATGTTCGCTATGTTTGTCATGACTTTATGCTATGATATGTTATGACGTTTTAGTATATTACTTCTCTTTATGCCTCCTAACTTATGGGATTATGTTTATGGTCTCTTATTATGCTTATTATCTACTTATCTTACTACCACTTGATTTTTTTTTAAAAGAAATAATTGCAACATGACATGTAAATGTTTCATGTAGAGTTTACTTTTTGAGGTATGTACGACATTAGTTAAAACAGTTCCTTAAGTTTAACAATATATATCTCGATGAAAAACAAAATGAAATTCTTAATTTTTGTTAAATAAAAAATCACATCTACTAAATCCACTAAAGATAAATACATAAACATCGTATAACGTGTAATGAAAATAGGTATGAAAATTCATCGTTCATTCAATATTACGCCTACAATGCTATATTTATCGAATATTTAGGATTATTCAACAACATAACATGTAATCCATAACATGTAATTAAAATGAAATATTAAAACACAATCTATTGTTAACTATGCAGAATTAATAAAATCATCTATTATAATAAACGAAAAGATTTTAAGCTGAGGTGGCATCACCACAGCTTTCCTCTGAGTCACCGCAATACCTCACTTTTCACTAATTAAGGGCAAATATAAAAATCCTTCGTCCTTCAAGTAAAAAACGCGCGAATCTTCTGGTCGGATCTTATAACCCGATTATTGAACCGACCACACCTTTATCATATTGAAAACCCTAAAAATCTAATATTCATTGCAGAAAGTCAAGGAGTTGCTCTCAGGCGATTTTCAAAAATTGTATCATAATTTCATCCAAAAAAGTTGCCGCCTTCCTCAAGAATGACGATCGAAATCATTGCCGTTTACGCAATTGATTAATTGTAGTTGCTCAATTGTGTTCTAGGTTTTGCTGTTCTATGATTATGTTTTTTTTCTTTTATTGTGGTCGTTAATGTTCTATTGTGAATTCGTTCGTGTCTCATAAAACTCTTTCGATTAGGTGTATGCATTTTCCTGTTATCATCAGTAGTTCACTTTAACGAGACGTAGACCCCCCCCCCCGCGCGTTGCGTCGGGGTTTACTAAATGAACAGACATCGATAACCTCAAAGCCAATTACAGTAACTAAAGCGACGGAAAGACGAAGTAAAAAATGATGTATGAAGAAGCAATACATGCTTAAACATTAATTTATGATAAGCAACCTAAGCATCCCCATGAGATCGGCCACCTGCTTATGATGAGTGCTAAAAGTTAATTGTTGATGCGAATAATAAATTGATAATAAATCTTAATGTGAACATCTGACAAACTTTAAAGATCACATAATGCATTTAACAATAGGCGATATTCACTGGCCCTTTAAATGGGTCAAATATCTCAAAAATATCAACACATAGATCATGGGAAAACAACCAGAAATGCAAAACGGTTCTGGAAACTAACCCTTTATACACTGTTTTACGCGTCCCCGACATGTGTTCCATAGTGTTTACTTCTCATCCGGGTCCTTTACAACAGAAAATAACTTACTTATAATAATAACAGTGGAAGAAATAATCGTCGAACACTACTTAACTAACACAACAAAAATATAGGTACTTGTACTGAGAGCAACTACACATTGAAGAAAAATACACACCTTTGCACTTAAATTTATGACTACCAAGTTCTATTAAGGGTGTCTAATTTCGATCCTTTCCCATACTCATAGCATGCCCTGCACAAAATAGTTGCTGTGAGATTCGGGATAACCATAAAAACTACAATATACAACAATTTATATCGTTGCGGCGGGCATCTGACACCATCTTCATGGTTGTAGTCTTTGATGGTTTGTTTTTTCTAGCCTTATGCTAACTATCATGTACCATGCTTGCCTTACAAAAGTCTATAAAAATCTAAATTTTTCTGCAGCAAGTTGACTACCCCAGACCACTTCCTTGGTCAATCTTCATTTTCTTTCACTTTCTTTAATAATACATTTCTTCATCTGCATTTTTTCATAAGAGAGAAGATAATAGTGAGTAACAATTTTTAAACATAATACATTGGCTTGATAATAACATTAGAAGCACAAAATATAGTAGCACATATATCACTTTCTAGATAAGGCATGTGATTTTTCATCCCTGTAAGTGGTGATCTAAAATTATGAAAGTTGTTCTATGCTTGAATAGGCAGATTACTTGACTTAGTTTCTGCCCAGTTTTAACGATCCATCTGGGTTCATATGATAAAAGTACAACCACTTATGATAAAAAATAAATAAATAAATAAATAAATAAAAATAACTGATGGTCCATTTGGGTGTGGATTATGTGCAAATAGTATAAAAGCATATTAGTCACCTTATTCATTCAACTATGATCATATGATACCTGGAAAGCATGAATGTTTGTAATTAGTAACCGGTTGTGTAGACCTAAGATCTGCATCAAAACAAAAGAAACAAAGACAAACAGTAAAGCTGTTATGACAGCAGACTAACATAATGAGCAAAAAGGTTGATCATGTTTCAAAATCACATTAATTGTCATGTTCGGAAATAACATTACCGCTCTTATACCAATTACACAACCTCCCAAAAAATACAAATTACAACCATTAGCATGACTTGATGAAAACGTAATGAGAATGTTGAAGAAATGTTGCACCAAACAAAATAAAGTGACGCGTACTGTAAGACTATAAACAGATCATAACTTCTGGTTAAGTTCGGTCAGTTATTCGTTTAGGTATAATCAGATCATACCTATAGAGCAGACATGTTCCTAGGCAGCTACTGGTTCTACACACTCGTAACCTGTAGCAAAACAAACAAAAAAAACCATTAACATAACTTTAGGAACACATAAATCTGTTTCAAAGACCTAACTGATAAAACATAACACCTATGCTAATAAACAGAACATCTTTATAGCATGGTAGATTAAACATATTAAACATGAAAAATCAGAATGAAACGTGACGCTCATAAAAAAATTGCAGCAAAAAAAAACGTAAGTCCACACGCATCTATGATCCTACCATATGACGAAACGAATTAAACAATCACTATCTACGAACTTAGGGCGATCAAGCACATTTCAAAGTATAAAACACAAAGAAACATAACATAAAAACCAATCCGATTGAAAATAAGGGCCGGAAAAGCATTAGGAAAATATAAATAGATTTCAGTTACATCAAGATGAGACCTGGAGCTGAAGGACACATCAAACTCTTCTGCTTTAGCAGCATCAAAATCTTCTTCAACGCCATTCTGCAATCAAATGTCAAGGTGCTACACACCAGTTTGACTTTTTCGGGTCAACATTGTCGGGTTTCAGACTTAAATATATCATTAACTTAATTATATTTGTATTGTCTGTAAGTAAAACAATATGAATATGAATATTTTCTTCAAAATTAAAACATATGTATGAACTTTCATGTAGAAAAACAGTTTGTTTGACCTTAATGTGAAAAGTCAAAATGTTCATATCCTGTAAAAATAAAATAATCTCATCTGAAAGAAAAAAGTGTACAAAAAAAGTATATGAGGAACCATTTGCTGAAATTTAAAAAGAAAATAATCTCATCTGGAAGAAAAAAGTGTACAATAAAAGTATATGAGGAACCATTTGCTGAAATTTAAAGCTAGAAGACTCGAGGATTATGGCATGCAAGTTTGACCGTATAGACTTCAAATAACATAACATCAACAATTAAGGAAGATGAGATGTCATTTTATTGTATCTAGGAACCAATACATCAGTTAAATGCCTCTAATAGTATAATATCTATATAAGTAAGAAAAATTTTGTTGTTCATGGAGTAGAGATTGAGTGTCATAACAGAAGAAAGTATATCAAAGAACCAACTCTTATTAGAGATTTAGGCTTTACGATCTCAGAGACTCAGAGGAGCAAAACAACTTACATTAATGATATTATGCCCAGTGATTGTGTGTTTGTACACAAATGTGGGCTGACCTCGTCTAAAGCAAATTATGACTGGATTTGTGAGGAATAAGCCCAAAAAACTGAAACATCTGTAAAACATTACTAAATCATAAAAATAATATCAAAGTATTACTAAAAAGAACATAAAATGAATAGCAGAACTGAAGAACATAAAAACCTTTATTACAATAATGTGTGTGGTGATCATGTTATATCAGTCACCTATATTTTGTACAAAAACACAATCTACTTCAGATAAAAGCTAAAAGTTTCAATGTATGAGATGTCCATTAAAGAAAATGATGTAAGAAGACGATCCTTGTTAATGTCGTTTTTTTATAAAGCACAAACATAAAGCAATAATGAACGTCATATGATAAAACATTTTTTTACCTTGGTTAAACCCTAGGAAGTCAGTGAAACAAAGTGGAGTGATGGAAAGAACTCTAAAGCCTGCAAATCATGTTATAAACATACAAACATTAGATGAAAGGAAACATGAAGAAAACTCATTACAAATGAAAACATAAAATAAAAGCAGGATGAGGTTAGATATGCAAGAAGCTTTAAATGTATACTAACCCATAAACCACTTTGTCGTATGGACCCTAAATGAAAACAGGGAAATCCATTAGTGAAAGTTCCATACGATTAGACATTTATATGAGTAAATAAACAACGAATTTTGTAACCGTGGAAAAAAGGTTAATAAAATATCAGGGAGAACCTGTTGATGATGTTCATGATTATGTTCATGAGCTGTAACTTCTGATTCATTCTCTATAAAAGACCCTATTTGGCATAAATATGTACTCCTCTTTTGTTTGTCCACCACTTTTTATATTTATAGTATATGATTTATATTACATAATTCATCAAATTAGTCTCAAGCAAGAAGATGTATGTCTTTTGAAGAGGAAAATATCTTCCATTAACCAAACAACTAACTCACTCTAAAACCTGTTTTAAAGTAAGAACAATATTATTAAACTAAGCTTTATTTTTAAAAACCGGTCTGACTTGGAAAACAATTGGAAAATGAAAAACAAAATTTCTTTTTAATCAAGAAGAAAGAAATAACACATACACAGCAACAATGTATTTAGAATTTTAACAACTCTGACTCACTTGAAAAACAAATAGAAAAGGAAAACAACATTTTTTATTAATTAAGAAGAAAAAATAGCATAAACAGAGCAACAATTTATTTGGAATACTCAAAGATCAAATGTATTTGAAATGTCTCAGAATCAAAGATAATAGTAATCTTTGTTGCAAATCATCATATCCAAATATACAACAGCATAAACATTTAATCGAGCATCGATAACACAGCTACATAACAAAACTTATGGCTCAGATCAGTCTTTAAGAGGAACATCAAAGGAAAAGCAGACTATACTGGCTGCAAAAATTATTACCACGCCAAGCATAAACCACTATTCCTATATAACCTCAGTACCTGAATGATCATCATAGCAAGATATAGAATCAGAAAGGGACGATCCAGAAAGGGGCAAATCTAAGAAGGCTCAAATCACATTAAGATCATCATAGCCAAGCTTAAATATCATAAATCAGAAAGGGACAATCGTGAAAGGGGCAAATCTGAAAAGGGCTCAAATCAGTTTAAGATTATCATTGTAGGCTCAAATCAGTAAGAAATATTATCATAGCCACTGTCAAACGGGTCATAAACTAACACACGTAACAGTCAAGGACAGGGAATTTCATTTTAAGTAGGGGCCTCAAATTAGTAAGGAATGTTATCATAGCCCCAAAACAGATGACCAAAAACCATCAAAGAAGAGAAATCATTTTGAAACAGAAACTTAGGTCAATGAAAACCGTCATCGTTGTATCATGAAATAAAGTATTGTATGCTCAAATTAGTAAGAAATATTATCATAGCCACCAATCACCATCAATCAAACAGGGCATAAGAGGCTTAATTTTCATATCAAAGCTCCAGTATCAATCTACTATAATGAATAATCTCAAATCAGTAAGAAATATTATCATCGCCGCTCAAATCAGTAAGAGATATTATCATAGCCACTGTCAAACGGGTCAGAAACTAACACACGTAATAGTCAAGGACAGAGATAGCGCTTACAGAGAACATAGCTGAGCCAAATTGAACGATAAAGCATAATCTTCAAAGCAAAATATAGCATCATCTTCATAGTAAAAGAGAGTGCACGGATTGAATTAAAACCAACTAAACTGTCGGCCAAATATTGAACATCAGAAAGTTGCATCTACGTCTGGCGGGTAAGCCGCCAGCAGCGGCCTGCCTACGCCGAGAAATAATAGCAACGCCGCCACTTCCCGTCAACGCCACTTTCAGTCACCCGCAGTAATGTGATGAGATTTCAAAACCACACAAATACATAAAAAGGATCACCATGTGGCTACAAACAGAAAAAGGACCAGAAAGCCAACAGGGGGCAAAATGCCTTATAATAGAACGACACAAAATTTCCTTATCTTAAAACCATACAAATAAGTAGGCAAAAACTGGAAAAGCCGAAACCCAACCTCTTTCTCCACCGCCTAGCCCAAAATCGCCATCGCCGGACCACTGTCGTCCTTGGCCGGACTCCCCGCTGGATACGGCTGACGTCGTCGGAAACCGAACAACAACCCAACGAACGTTTTTGGTCTCCAAACCCTTGGTTCCGATGTGCAAATCGTCATGCAGATCTTCTCCATTTGACCCCCAAATCTCTAAAATCAAACACCCCAAAATTCAAACCATAAATCGACACAAAAATCGCCAATTTCAACTACGCAATCGGAGAAGATGAAATCGCCGAATGAGTGGAGTTACGAATAGAGAGAATCGGTGATGAATTAGAGAGAGAGCGAGAGCGGCGAAGAGAAAGAGAGAGATGTAATTATGTGTGTTGTGACTGTGTACTGTGGGTATGTGTTGAGAAGAACCATGGGCTGGGTAAGGACTAAAACTGCCAAAAAAAAGAAAATGTTGTGGTGAGTTTCCAAACAAAACAAAAAAACTGGTGGTCAAATTATAAAATAGTAAAAGGATACTATTCAACTTTATATTTGTATTGTATATTATATAAATGAATTACTGAACTTAGATTTTTGTTTTTGGGTTAAGCTTTTATCGATTATGTTTCGTAATTATTTTCTTTTTATCTTCAAGTGGTTTATACTTTTAATTTTTTGGTGGCTGACTTGTGTATATGCATGATTGTCGTTTTACTAATAATTTCTTACCTTCAAGTGGTTCAGATTTACAATTATTCATGATCATCGCTATATGTTTTTATGATCCCCCCCCCCCCCCCCCCCCCGAGTATTAATTTGAAGTGTCTGTTGTGCTTACATGTTAAACTTACATCTTTAATACATTTGTTATTATTCTTTGATTATTGTTTACAATTTATTTATAGGTGTTGAATTTCGATAACATGAAGCTTCGCCTGATGTTCTTGCTACAATAATATCTTCAGAATTTGGTCACATTTATAAGTGAGTTTTAAATAATTGCATTTACTTAATTTTTTTGTTATTTTAAATTAGCAACAACTTTAGCTGATGATCAATTGAAATGGTGAATTCTACAAGGTTGGTTCTTTTTACAAAATTGAAACATGAATGTAGTCATCTAATGATTAAGTGTTAGCCGTTATTTTGATTATTTTTAGTGTCTTATTTTGATCTCTGAATCTTATGTATATCTAAACTTCCAAATAATATAGCATGGTTTTAAACATCAAGTCATGTGAATCATAATGGAATCATAATGGAGGAGAACGAAATTGGTTGTGCTTCTAAAAATCATATAACCTGCTTTTAAACATCAACTCAAACACCAAATGTTAGATTTGAAGGAAATAGATACTACCATTTGACTTTTCAGATTATCATATGACTTTCCACTACAATTTTCCTTACTTAAGCCACCGATACAAAAACATTAAAAATATCTATCATTTGACTTTTGGGTTTATCATATGATTATTTTAGGAGCTGACAATTCAGTAAACTCATTTTAATAAACTTCCTGCTTAATTGGATATAGAAGTAGATGAAACTTAATGTGAGATGGACTTTTTTAGTGTGTTGATTTGTTGATTTGCCGAGCTTCGAAGACTTGGAACCACTCTCGGCAAGCCCATGCGTGCCTCCAAACATGAGCAAGTTTAGCAGGCAAATCGAGCTCTTCGAATGCCCGCGAAAAACAAAGCTACCTACATCGGTGAAAATATATGACGGGAGCGATGACCCGGAAGACCACATGCACTCGTTTGAAGTGGCCGGTGAAATCATGAGATGGGCCGAAGCGGTATGGTGTAAAATGTTTGTCCAAACGGTCACGGGCCCCGCACGACTGTGGTTGAACTCGTTGCCAGACGGAAGCGTAGGAGGTTTCCAGGAACTCAGAAACCAGTTCCTATCTCACTTTGGCCAACAACGCTGGTGTACAAAAGACCCAATCTAGTTGCACAATATCCGGCAGGCAGAAGGTGAACCTTGTGGACCTTCATTGACAGATTCAAGACTGAATCGCTATTTATAGCGAATGTGGATGAGCGACAGAGGATATCAGGTTTCATACACGGGATCCAGACGAGACAACTGATCAAGGAGTTGAGCGCCAGAGTGCCCCAGACAATGCAAGAAGCGCTCGACCGATTGGAAGCGTATATCAGAGGAGAAGAGGCCGCGCAACTGCGAGATAGTCGCGGCACGACTGGGTGATCGACAGCAGCGGGACCACAAATAGCGCTAACACTTATCCTACAAGGAAACACATGGGTGTACAACCACAAAAACGAAAGGCCAAACGGTAAAACAAACGTACTAGCTAAAGGTGTCGCGCGGTAAACAGCTGCGTGACACACCACTAAGAAGCGCAACTCACGGCACAAACTACCAATTGAACAAAGTCATACAGAAAATTACAAATAGAGAAGCACAACACATGCTATAAATCACTAAGCATAAATTTAAAGCCGCACGACATAACAATAAACAAAGTGGCACGACACAAACAGATTATCACAACAATTTCACAACAATGCAGGGCCGAAGCCAAAAGAAATTACAATACCGTATGGTATAAAACGTAAACTAAACAGGAGGCTCCTCGAAAGCTGCCATAGGGTCCTGCTGCATAGGAACCGATTCCTCGGGTCCTTCCTCCACGTCTGCTGCGTAGGCTGGGGAAGCATACACATGTTGAGAATGATGCTCGGAATGATAACTCACTGTGTACCCTGCAGACACCGCAATCACCACTTGTTGCACCGGAGTAGTCTCGTCTTCTTCTTCTTCGGGTTCCTCTTCAGGGTCTTCTTGATCCGTTCCGGCATCACGAGCGTTCCAGTCTGATGGAGCGATGTGGATGGTATGGCTCGGACGCACCGACATCCTAGGTTTTGTGCTTCTTTTCTTGGGTGGTTTTGGCACATCCGTAGTCGACGTCGCAGGTGACGGAGTCTTCTTTCGAGTCGGCGCGGTAAAATACCCCGATAGATCAGGGCTCATAGGTGGTGCCGGTTGGCTAGGTCCGCCTTCTTCCTTCTTACCCTTACTCCCCTTGCTGCCCCCACTGTTTTTGCTGCCGGATTTCGAAGATTTAGTAAAACTCCACATGTTTTGACAATGGTACCTGTGGATATAGGTTCAATATACAATGATAATATATATACATATATATATATATAACCAGATTTCTCAACTTATTTCATGCTCTATTTCATCATTTGAATTCCCTAGAACACACATACAATAACCATCAGTATCCACGTGTCTATTAGACTTGTCATGTCATGAGATACCTGTGGGTAACAATGACAGAGTGCACTTTCTGCAATTATTACCGACCTTACCTCATGCTATGAGAAGTCTAATATACCAATTTCAACTTAGGTTAACACTTTTCATAGGAAATCATTAGCATCAATGTGTCTGTTAGGTTTCGCCGAGTCTTAGTGCACCTGTGGGTAGGAATGGCAGTTTGCAAGGCTGTGACTTCTACCGACCTTACACTAATCCTCGATTACACCTAACATACAAATTTCAGCCTAGATCATATTTGGTTCATGCAATATCTTAGGGGTCAACTAGGTTCAAGCTTAGGGCTCTAAGAATGCCTAATTTGCTGGAACCTTTGGCTCTGATACCAACCTGTCACACCCCCCTCCTCCGCACCCTGCCAGGTGCGGGGGAGGGCGTGGGACCGGCTGTCCGTATCATTACCCGAGAAACCAACGCTTCTAACATCACAAACATACACATACAACGGACATCCAGTCCACACATATGAAACTCTTAGACCGACTCATGAGCGAGGATGCACTGCACCTCTTATTCGATCTAACAGAATCGATAGCCACCGGATATGGCCTGGAACTGTATAACAAGGATACAATATATCAAAGGAAACATAGTCATTATCATGTCTTCATTTACATTCATAGTTCATAATTCATAATTCATACAAAGTCCAAGTTCATAGTAACAACAACCAAGTAGCATTCCAAGTTCATATTAGGCTCATTCCTACACTTGTTTACCTGCAACATAAGTCATTCATAACATAATCAACAACAATGTTGTTGGTGAGTCTTAACTACTATCATAATATTAACAGTTTTCATACACATGCTGGTTATGGAATTATCAAGTCACACCAAAGGTCAAACTTCATGTACTCTACGGGCACGTCGCAATCAGCCGTAATCCCTCTATGAGTAGAAATTTAGTTTCAACATATAAGGACATATTCCCCCTAGTTACCTAATACTAGAGGATCCGGATGAACATGGACAATTCAACTATAATGGCCGTTATAATCCCTTATATGCCTAGTGGCTCAACCTTAATGACCAGAAAGTATACGATAACCCACACAGGGCATCTCCGAACTAACAGTGTTTGACAGGATAAATTCATAATAGATATAACAAATACATCAAACAGAATCGTGATCTTAAACAGTTAATTCTATGAGAGAAGTCAGAGGACTCACACAAAGAAGTCAGAAACGGTGGCTAGACAGAATATCCGAGAAAATATCCTCTCTTTGATTTCTAGCAACCTATCATCGTTATCATGTACATATTCGTCATATACGAGGCTAACATGTCCCTTATCATTCTCAGGTTGAAATTATCATGAAATACAGTTACTGGATCAGTCTCAATAAGTTTTGGTTCATCCAAAATTGACCAAACATTCTGTCATTTTCCTTCATAGGCGTACCGCCTGGGAGTTTATATTCCAGGGCGGTACGCTTCAAACGGTCGACTGATTTCCAGATTCAATTTTCGGGCGTACCGCGCTAACCCATAAGTTTCTGGGCGGTACGCTGGAATCTGGTATTCTGGTTTCTGTTTTCCTTTTCTGGGCGTACCGCTCTGCATGTAGAGATTATGGGCGGTACGCCCCCATCTGTGAACAGGGGCCCGACTATTTTGTCTTTTAGTGCCATTTTCATATTTTGAAGTTTTATGACCAGAATTGATACTTAATCAGTTTCATATCATTCCGAGGGGTCAATTTAGGGTTCATTTGTGGTCTAATTCCTAAACCAAGACATAACCCCAATTCCCGAAATATGGTAATTTTCATTGTTTCGACCCCCGTTTCGTACAGAGTTCACTAGGAACAGAACCCTTGTGTTCCTATGGCCCATTTTCTTATTAGATTTACTGATCAAATCTGGTCTCATGCTATTTTAACTTATAACGTTTCTATTTATGGAAAAATCATCATGCATGCTTAAAAAGCTGGTACCTAGTGAAGGATTTCTTGTACAACCAAACTTCCTGAACTCCTTGCTTCCTTAGAGCTCCAATCCAACCTTCTAACACAAAATTGAGGCTGCATGTATGATCCATCACCATCTTATGAGTATATGATCTTATGAAACTCAAAAATGGCATACTTATCCATAAATCAAGAAGCTCTTACCTTGATTGTCCTTGATTCTGGTTTCCCACACTCCTTAGCCTTCTCCAAGTGATCTAATATCACTGATTTGATGAGAACACGAGTAAGGTGTGAGGGTTACATCAACTTAGCATAACTTTGGTATGAAATGGTGATTAGGAAGCTTACCTATGAAGCTCCAACCTTCCACAAGGCTCCAATGGCTTGAAAATGATGGTGACAGAGGTCTGAGACAATGGGGAGGAAGCTCTGGCCGGAAGTGAAGTAATTCACATGTTTACTTGGCTATAAAGACCAAAAACCTTGTTTTTATCGATCTGACATTTTGAGGCGTACCGCCCCAAAGTACATATTCTGGGGCGTACCACCCAGATTTTGAGATTCGTGCATACCAAGATCCGATGGGTGCCGCAAACCCGACCCGTTTACCAAACGGGTCGCGTACCGCCTAGGATTTCCCATTCCTAGGCGTACCGCCTCAAATCGTAATTTAGAAACTTTTAATTGTTTCTCATTGGGAAATTTCCAACTCGGATAATCGTTTTAGACACAGAGGTTACACAAGGGCATGCCCAGTCTTGGCCCCGTAACTCATCCCGAGGTTGAATACAGCCTGCTGAACCACCCCAAGTTTACTCTCAAACTCGTGGCTCTTTAGCAACTTCAGCAGCACCGATTTGAAACCCTCCCTAACTAACCACTGCCCCCCCCCCCCCACACACAGACATGTTGGCCATAGTGGCCTTCTCCAACTCACCATCAACGGCAGTTTTCTCCTGCTTCAAGCTCTCCAGCTCAAAAACCTTGGAGGCCACCTCCTCCCTCCTCCGCTGGCTCTCCACAGACAGCTCCTTCTCCTTCCCCTCCAACAGCTTCTCCAAATCCTTAATGCGGTTGTTGGCAACAACCAAGTCGTTATCCATCACAGCCTTCTCCCCGGTGACCCTCTCCACCTGTTGCTGAAGCCTCTTGGTCTCGGCAACGTCAACAAGAGCCAGCTGAGCCTTACACTCAGCTAGCTCCTCACTCTTGGACTTCAAGGTCCTCTTCAGAGACCGCTCCGCACGGCGCTTATCCGAGAACCTCTCCACCATGTCGGTAGTCTGCATAAAAGACTGTGCCAACCGGATGAGGGTTCGCTTCATAGCGATAGATTCGCCCGCTTCCCGAGCGTATCTGGAAGCGCCGTACGGAAGGGCGTTCTGAACGAACTCCCAAGCACGGTTCGACGTCCCCACAGTGTCCCCATTTTTAAGAGACCAGTGAGGCACATAAACTGCCTCAAGGTCCTCTGAGGAAGAGTCACCGTCTTCTCCCTCCTCCTCCTCCTCCTCGACGAGGCTGGAGGGACCTTCGTCGGACGCACAGCCCCCGATCCTCAGCATCGCCGCAATTTTGTCGGCACCCTTGCCGACCCCCGGCCCCATCTTTTTGCCGGTAATCGGGGAAAGGACCCCAGCCTCTAGCTGCCGGGCAAACTCGTCATCGTTGGTAGTAGGGCTTGGTACACGGCTCGACTCGGAGGAGGCACGGATCTTCGGCTGATCAAGATCTGAGTCGGTGTTGTGGATAATGTCCACATCTTTTTCGGACTCATCCCCCGGGCGGTACGAAGGATCATGAGAGCCCGCCTCGGAGAGCTCATCCACAAGGGCGGGGGACGAAGCGGTGTCTCCCCCTTTCCTTTTCTTTCGAGAACCACGAGACCTTTTGGCAGAGGTCTTTCTCTTCACAGGAGCAGTAGGGGCAGACGCAACAAGCTTCCCTTTACCTTTCCCCACAACCTGCTCTTTCTTCCTCAAACGTTTCTGCCGGTCGGCAGATTGCTCCATCAGCAAGTTGGCATTCGCACCACCCATGTCTGCCCCAGCAACCACTGTCTCACCATCCTGAACCACAAAATCAGTATAACGGCGCTTCTCAGTAAGCTTCAAGATGTTAGCCTGCCCTTCGGTCACTTCCTTGGTGGTATGCTCCACCGCATCCGTATCAGGAACCTTCAAGTAATCCAGCAAACCCATTTCTGCAAAGTCAAAGAAAACGATAAGCATACAAAGAAGACAGTAAAGCAAGAAAGTATGCAAAAAAGTTATACCCTTCCCGGCCAATTTTAGGCAAGGGTCGGTAAAAAGCCCTATCCAGTTCCGGCTAAGCCCCGACAGAATCAGGACTTCTTCGGCCTGCTTGCGAAGCAGCAGGGGGTTCGCCTTCAGTTTGGCGAAAAGCTTGCTGTTAACCTCCTGCTGGAAAACGTCGTACGGCGTAAGATCCTCATCCGGCCGCCTCCAGTGCATTTGCCCGTTAAAACAGACATCATCAACCCAGAAGAACTTATCTTTCCAGGTTTTCAGACTAGTGGGAATTATCGTAAACATCTGCCCGGCACCTTTTTAAACGGAAAAATTGATGAAAAAGCCCGATGGTGGGCTTCCCGCCGCACGACCAACAAACAATTTTTAAATGCACGATCCGGGCCACCGCCAAGGATGGTAGCTGCCGGATATCAACCCTAAGGGCCTGAAGAAGTTTCCTAAAGAAAACTAAGAAGGGGATACGGAGGTGCGAAAAGGAAAAGTGGTGCAGATATAGACCAATTTTGCCAGAAGGGCAATCGGTAATCACCTGGTTTTTCTCCGGTACGGTCGGATGAAGGACATCCGGAATACTGTACCGGGCGACTTCCTTGGCCAAACTGGCCGGAGTCAAGACACTATAATGCAAATGCATATCGGATTTACTATTATCTCCCATGACAATTTCTTAAAGTCAAAAAAGAAAACAAAGGAAACGTACTGAAGGAGGAAGAAATTCTCTAAGAAAGCAAGGCAGAAATACTAAGGCAAAAGTCGGAAGGAGTTGGTAAAACATCGAAGGCACTTACGCCTTGAATATATAAGGAGTCTCTGGCGCAACGACAGTTAACATGCCTGAAGTGACGGTTACAGCCCATCCGCCAATCACAATCGTCCAGCGAAGGCCTAAAGGGCCGAGGCCCATTTAAGGGCCCAAGAAGCATTCATAAAGTCCGAAGCACCATCACGTGACAATGCCACTTCAGACTGGGGGGCTGATGACGGGGGTCCGGCCCGGCAACAGGGGCCGAACCGTCCACCCTCATAGAGCATAGCGCCACACGGTAGTACTATTCAGGCCTCAATGATTGATCATGATTACTAATCATAAGCCACCGCTTCCCAAAATGGAGATGCTAGGCTACACACCTAGTATGCTCGCCCATACCGCTAGGGGTCAGAGCATTAATGGCGCACAAGACAAAGTACAGAGAACTATAAATACCCTTCCCCAACCGCTGGGGAGGGACACTTAATACCTTCGGACGTTAACCACACTCCGCCACCTAACACATCCTACGAGGCTCGCACAGCCGAGGAGGATTCCACAATACACCACACACACACACTTATTCACAAGGGTAGACCTGGGATGGCAGTGATGCAAGTGTCAGTCCCAGTTTGAGCCAGAGGAATAATATCCCTCCTATGTTCTAACTCTATCTTCGATCTCAGGTTCCAAAGCGGAGGTACCTTCCGAAGCACGAGCATAGGCCCTATGCCGAAGCAACTTAGGATTCATAGTCGGACCGCCCCTGACACGCAAGCCGTCCGGCCCCAGATACCCAGGATTCTACAGCCTACACGTCTTGACAATTTATAATTCTTTGCACTTAACCTTCCCGCAATGCGGAAGGATTTCAGCCTTGTTATTAAACATTTTAAATTGTTTTATATACTTAATACTTCTGAACGTTTTTTTTTAAATCTAGAAGAATTTACAAAACGGTTTCGTATTAGATTACTAAACTGAGTTTGAAACAACTAAGGTGGCGTTTGGTTCACGGAATGTAATGTAATTGGAATTGTAAATTTTTTCTTTTAAAGTTATGCTTAAGTTGGGTAAGGAAGGAGTTTGAAATACAATGAATTCCTTTAATCAATGGAA
>JBCNJP010000184.1:45453-165552 GCA_039602395.1 Deinandra increscens subsp. villosa
CGTTTCTGCCACCAATAGTGTCTAGCCCCGATGCATGGACTTTGTACACAGACGGCGCATCAAGCAAAGAAGGTTCCGGGGCAGGTCTGGTCCTTATCGACCCAAATGGAGTGGTCGAAGTAACATACGCCATACGGCTCAACTTCCCCCTAGTACCAACAACGAGGCTGAATATGAGGCACTGCTTGCGGGACTGCGCTTCGCAAAGAAAATGGGAGTAACCAAACTCACCGCCCGGGTTGACTCACTACTAGTCGCCAACCAACTGAAAGGAGATTTCGAAATCAGAGAGGCATCCTTACAGAAGTACGTAGACCGTGCGAAAGAGCTCATAATGAGCTTCTCGGAGTTCGAGATAACACAAATCCCACGCGGTCAAAATAAGAAGGCGGACACCCTTAGCAAGCTGGCATCCCTAGCATTCGCACACCTCTCAAAGCAAGTGCCCGTGGAGGTCATAAACACCCCCTTGGGAGACGTGGCCGAAATACAGGAGGTAAGTACCGAAACGCCGAGCTGGATGACACCGTTCGTAAGGTACTTGACGGAGGGTACCCTACCGCCGGACGACCAAGAAGCCAAGAAAGTGAAGTTACAGTCGGCCAATTACACAATGAAAGATGGCAGACTGTACCGGACGACCTACCTGCAAACATGGCTGAGGTGCCTCATAGAAGAAAAATGTAACTATGTAATACAAGAGTTCCACCAAGGAATCTGCGGCACGCACTCAGGGCCCCGCTTGGTAGTCACGAGAATGCTAAATACGGGGTTCTATTGGCCGACCATGTATTCGGATGTGGAACACGAAATTAGGAAATGCAGGGGCTGCCAAATGCACGCAAGCATTCAGCGAGCGCCGAAGCACAACATGATCCCGGTAACGTCACCATGGCCGTTCTACAAATGGGCGATTGACATCGTCGGGCCGTTCCCTGAAGCACAGGGCCGCGTCAAATTCCTAATTGTCGCCGTAGATTATTTCACCAAGTGGGTAGAAGCGAAACCGTTGGCAACAATTACAGGCAAACAGGTCATCAAATTCGTATGCGAAAACATATGTTGCCGCTTCGGCCTACCAGGAAAGATGGTCTCAGACTACGGCAAACAGTTCGCAGACAACCCCTTTAAATCCTGGTGCAAAGAGCTACAAATAACTCAAATCTTCACATCGGTAGCGCACCCACAAGCTAATGGCCAAGTAGAACGGACAAACTGGACCATCGTGACCGGTATCAAGGCAAGGCTAGGGGAGCACGGGAGGAACTGGGTCAAAGAGTTGCCAAGCGTCATATGGGCAATCCGCACTACTGAACGAACAAGTCACAGCCACACACCGTTCAGCCTGACATATGGCACCGAAGCAGTCATACCTGCCGAAGTCGGCATGCCATCCCCGCGACAGTTGAACTTCATTGAGGAACTCAACGACACAGAATTGTTAGTAAACCTATCACTAACCGAAGAACGTCGCAATATGGCCGCCATAAATGAAGCAAGATACAAAAAAGAAGATAGAGGGATATTACAACGCGAAGGTAAAAACCGTGACCTTCAGGCCAAGCGACTTTGTCTTCCGAAGCAACGAGGCCTCGAGACAAGAGAATCAAGGGAAGCTAGGTCCGAACTGGGAAGGGCCGTACCAAGTGGCAGAAGCACATGAAAAAGGATCCTATAAGCTGGTCACTATGGACGGGAAGGCTGTACCACGACATTGGAACGCGATGCAACTTAGGAAATGTTATATTTAATCTTACGGCCCGTACGGCCACATTTTGTAAACAATGCAACAAATTACATGAAACGTGCCAACGAGCACTACCTTTACGTATGGGTGTTCATAAACCCGGAAAACCCGACCCAACCCGCTTAAACCGGATAAAAAATACGGTTTGGGTTACTATTTTTTCATTTGGGTTGGGTCACGGGTCAAAGTTTTAAAACCCGGGGCAAACGGTCCGGGTCATGGGTTTAGGGTTCGTGTGTTCGGGTCAACACCGACCGGCCCGGTAATTTTAGTAATTAAATACTTACCAATAATATTAATTTATAACCTTAATACTTCTACCGTAATTTTTGATACGCGCCTTCACATTTTCAGTTTTTCACGACGTCCTTTCAGATTCTTCTTCTACTGTAACCCTACACTCCTCGCCATTCAATCATTCATAGTCATCTCTGATCGTCCCTACAGACTGCAGCCGACTTCCAGCCATCCAGGTATATCTCGTCATTCGTCCCTCATTTATCGTAGGTCTGGCCGGCAGTTTTAGTTCGAACTAGAATCGGTTCTTGCCAAATCCGGTTTTAGTAGGTTTGCGTTAATACTTAATTTCTGTCCCACAGTTTGCAACTTTGCATAGTGTATTGCGTTAATAAACTTGACTACTGTCCATCGTAGGTCTGCACTTATACATCAACTTGATTAAACAATAGCAAATTGCGTTAATAATTCAGTAGCATCAAAAACATCGGTTCCCATTATCCCCTTTCTTTCTTTTCTGTCCCACAGTTTGCATAGTGTATTAGTGTAAATGTGTAATCTAGTTATGCAAGATGGGATTGTTTTTCTGTCCCACCGTGATTTTAATCTAGTTATGTAAGATGGGATTGTTTTTTAAAAAGTATGAATTTGATTCATGTCAAAAATGATTTTTTGATTTACGTTGATACTTTATATATTTTTTTTTACGACAAACAGTGAGAGAGGTGGTGGCTTATGAGAATTGAGATGGCAGAAAAACAGGCCCACATTAAAATGGCCCACAAACCGTTCAACCCGTAACCCAACCCGGTTAATCCGGTTTGTTCTGATCCGTTAAATCCGAACCAACGCGTTCGGTTTGGGTTAAAAAAATTTGAACCCGTGTATTGCGGTTTGGTTCGAAAATATGCTTAAACCCGGACCAACCGGACCGTGAACACCCCTACCTTTACGCGTCAATATATGTAAAACAACGAAACCTCACATCCCTCCAGTTAAACTGCACACGTGCAAAACAGACCAGAGGGTACACGGCAAAATCTCGACAAGCCAACCGAAGGCCGGGACACACGGGGGAATCTCGCCGGATTAGCCGAACGACGACCCCGCCCAACAGTGGGTGACCCGCACTTGTCGAACTAGACAGCCGGACTCGCACCGTCCGGCACAACTGGGTGATCGACAACAGCAGGACCACAAATAGCGCTAACACTTATCCTACAAGGAAATACGTGGGTGTACAACCACAAAAACGAAAGGCCGAACGATAAAACAAACGTACTACCTAATGGTGCCGCGCGGTAAAGAGCTACATGGCATACCACTAAGAAGCTCAACTCACGCCACAAACTATCAATTGAACAAAGTCGTATGGCTAAATTACAAATAAAGAAGCACAACACATGCTATAAATCACAATAAATCACTAAGCATAAATTTTAAGTCGCACGATATAACAATAAACAAAGTGGCACGACACAAACAGATTATCACAACAATTTCAGCAAACAGAAACATTTTTATATATATCTTTACAATGCAGGGCCGAAACCAAAAGAAATTACAATACCGTACGGTATAAAACGCAAACTAAACAGGAGGCTCCTCGGGGGCTTTGGGGTTTCCTTCAGCATCCCCGTCACAAGATTCTTCAACCCTAGGAGGAGCCCTCTCCGGCTCTAAGGCCTTCAGTTGATCCGGGGGCTCGGAAGCAAGCACGACCAAGGCATCCAGAAAGAGATAAGAATGTTGTTCATAGGCCAACTCGGCCGCCTTTAGTTCGTCCTTCGCTGTAGCCCGCACCATCGAAACGTCCGACAGGGGATACCCAGAGGAACCAAAGGAATGCCCAGTCTTGGCCCCATAACTCATCCCGAGGTTGAATACAACCTGCTGAACCGCCCCAAGTTTACTCTCAAACTCGTGGCTCTTTAGCAACTTCAGCATCACCGATTTGAAACCCTCCCTAACTAACCACTGCCTTTCCCCCCACACAGACATGTTGGCCATAGTGGCCTTCTCCAAGTCACCATCAACGACAGTTTTCTCCTGCTTCAACCTCTCCAGCTCAAAAACCTTGGAGGCCACCTCCCCCCCTCCCCCTCCGCTGGCTCTCCTCAGACAGATCCTTCTCCTTCCCCTCCAACAGCTTCTCCAAATACTTAATGCGGTTGTTGGCAGCAACCAAGTCGTTATCCACCGTAGCCTTCTCCCCGGTGACCCTTTCCACCTGCTGTCGAAACCTCTTGGTCTCGGCAACGTCAACAAGAGCCAGCTAAGCCTTACACTCAGCTAGCTCCTCACTCTTGAACTTCAAGGTCCTCTTCAGAGACCGCTCCGCACGGCGCTTGTCCGAGAACCTCTCCACCATGTCGATAGTCTGCATAAAAGACTGCGCCAACCGGAGGAGGGTTCGCTTCATAGCGACAGAATCACCCGCTTCCCGAGCGTATCTGGAAGCGCCGTACGGAAGGGCGTTCTGAACGAACTCCCAAGCACGGTTCGGCGTCCCCATCGTGTCCCCATTTTTAAGAGACCAGTGAGGCACATAAACTGCCTCAAGGTCCTCTAAGGAAGAGTCACCATCTTCTTCCTCCTCCTCCTCCTCCCCCCCCCCCCCGGTCAGGGCTGGAGGGCCCTTCGCCGGACACACAGCCCCCGACCCTCAGCATCGCCGTAATTTTGTCGGCACCCTTGCCGGCCCCCGGCCCCATCTTTTTGCCGGTAATCGTTGAAAGGACCCCAGCCTCTAGCTGCCGGGCGAACTCGTCATCGCTGGCAGTAGGGCTCGGTACACGACCCAGCTCAGAGGAGGCACGAATCTTCGGCCGATCAGGATCTGAGTCGGTGTTGTGAATAATGTCAATATCTTCTTCGGACTCATCCCCGGGGCGGTACGAAGGATCATGAGAGCCCGCCTCGGAGAACTCATCCACAAGGGTAGGGGACAAAGCGGTGTCTCCCCCTTTCCTTTTCTTTCGAGAATCACTAGACCTTTTGGCAGAGGTCTTTCTATTCACAGGAGCAGTAGGGGCAGACGTAACAAACTTCCCTTTACCTTTCCCCATAGCCTGCTCTTTCTTCCTCAAACGTTTCTGCCGGTCGGTAGATTGCTCCATCAACAAGTTAGCATTCGCACCACCCATGTCTGCCCCAGCAACCACTGTCTCACCATCCTTAACCACAAAATCAGTATAACAGTGCTTCTCAGTAAGCTTCAAGATGTTAGCCTGCCCTTCGGTCACTTCCTTGGTGGTATGTTCCACCTCATCCGTATCAATAACCTTCAAGTAATCCAGCAAACCCATTTCTGCAAAGTCAAAGAAAACGATAAGCATACAAAGAAGACAGTAAAGCAAGAAAGTATGCAAAAAAGTTATACCCTTCCCGGCCAATTTTAGGCAAGGGTCGGTAAAAAGCCCTATCCAGTTCCGGCTAAGCCCCGATAGAATCAGGACTTCTTCGGCCTGCTTGCGAAGCGGCAGGGGGTTCGCCTTCAGTTTGGTGAAAAGCTTGCTGTTAACCTCCTGCTGGAAAACGTCGTACGACGTAAGATCCTCGTCCGGCCGCCTCCACTGCATTTACCCATTAAAACAAACATCATCAACCCAAAAGAACTTATCTTTCCAGGTTTTCAGACCGGTGGGAATTGTCGTAAACATCCGCCCGACACCTTTGTGACGGGCCGCCTCTATAAGATACCAATCACCTTGGTGATTTAAACGGAAAAATTGACGAAAAAGCCCGATGGTAGGCTTCCCGCCGCACGACCAACAGACAATTTCAAAATGTACGATTCGGGCCACCGCTAAGGGTGGGAGCTGCCGGATATCAACCCTAAGGGCCAGAAGAAGTTTCCTAAAGAAAACGGAGAAGGGGATACGGAGGTGCGAAAAGGAAAAGTGGTGCAGATACAAAACAATTTTGCCAGGAGGGCAATCGGTAATCACCTGGTTTTTCTACGGTACGGTCGGATGAAGGACACCCGGAATACCGTACCGGGCGACTTCCTTGGCCAAACTTGTCGGAGTCAAGACACTATAATGCAAATGCATATTGGATTTACTACAATCTCCCATGACAATTTCTTAAAGTAAAAAAAGAAAACAAAGAAAACGTACCGAAGCAGGAAGAAATTCTCTAAGAAAGCAAGGCAGAAATACTAAGGCAAAAGTCGGAAGGAGTTGGTAAAACGCCGAAGGCACTTACGCCTTGAATATATAGGGAGCCTCTGGCGCAGCGACGGTTGACATGCCCGAAGTGACGGTTATAGCCCGTCCGCCAATCCCAATCGTCCAGGGAAGGCCCAAAGGGCCGAGGCCCATTTAAGGGCCCAAGAAGCATTCATAAAGTCCGAAGCACCATCACTTGACATTGCCACTTCGGACTGGGGGCTGATGACGGGGGTCCGGCCCGGCAATAGAGGCCGAACCGCCCACCCTCATAGAGCATAGCGCCGCACGGTAGTACTATTAAGGCCTCAATGATTGATCATGATTACTAATTATAAGCCGTCGCTTCCCAAAATGGAGATGCCCGGCTACACACCTAGTATGCTCGCCCATACCGTTAGGGGTCATAGCATTAATGGCGCACAAGACAAAGTATAGAGAACTATAAATACCCCTCCCCAACCACTGGGGAGGGACACTTAATACCTTCGGACGTTACCCACGCTCCGACACCTAACACATCTTACGAGGCTCGCACGGCCGAGGAGGATTCCATAATACACCACACACACACACTTATTCACGAGGGTAGACCTGGGATGGTAGTGATGCAAGTGTCAGTCCTAATCTAAGCCGGAGGAATAATCTCCCTCCCATGTTTTAACTCTACCTTCGATCTGAGGTTCCAAAGCGAAGGCACCTTCCGAAGCACGAGCATAGGCCCTGTGCCGAAGCAACTTAGGATCCATAGCCGGACCGCGCCCCTGGCACGCAAGTCGTCAGGCCCCAGACACCCAGGATTCTACATGTTCTTACTCATCGGCATCGATATCTATCTTCTTCGTCCTCAATCTTCCTTCACATTCTCTTTCTGAGATTTCCCCTTAAGGTGCGTGATTATTTCTCTTCTTATCTCTTTATCGTGTAGGTTCAATTGTTGGTTTGTTAATTGTTTTACATCAAGGCTAGTTTCTGTCGCCTGCGATTTGTTGATTTCCTTGTAAATAGTTTACATATTTCAACGATATGCCTATTAATTTCTCACATACACGAAATTGGTTCAAGAACATCCTAAACCCTAATCTTTCTTCACATCTCATCAGCTGCACTAATTTTCATTATTGATTATCTTTATTCATCATTGTTTGATCATCACAACTCAGATATTTTGCATCTAAGTTGTGTTTATTCGATCCATTATGTGCTCAGATCTGTATTTGAGACTCACAAGGGCTTTGCATGCTACTAATTGACGCTTGTTTGGCTTCAAATCACAACACTTGCTTCCCGCTTTGGGAAGGCCATGAATAGTTTTAAAATCATCAACCATTATATATCATAGAAAGAGTACCCAATGATGACTATTATGGCATTGTGGAATCACGATAAATGTCCGTCTGTGTGTTGTCGCCGGGACACAACACACTTATACATACATTGGTTTATAAAAAGTTTATATTTATATAAAATAGGAAAATTGGATTTTAATAATACGAATTTTAGCTCATTGGCCGATAATAATAGGAATTTTAATGTTGGCATACAATAATACCAATTTAACAATTCTGTCTCCAGAATGATACACCGTTAGTTTTTAGCTAACGGTGTTAGTGGTTTGCTGAGTTGGCATTAAATATGTTTTTAACAAACTTATTATAATAGAGGGACTGTTTTTAAAATACATATAAATATAAAGAGAAAAAAAAGGAAAGAAACGTGGAAGAAGGAGATCCGACATTCCGGCGACCTGGTTTCCGGCGACCTGGTTTCTGGTGACCCAGTTTCCGGCTACCTTTATCAATTCGAGACTCGATGGTTTAAATCGTCGGGTTAGGGTTTCAGCCCATTCACCTTCTTCTCCCTTTCTATTGTGCTATTCCGAGACTCGATGGTCTAAATCGTCGGCAACAACCGTGATTCCGGCCAAATCCGGTGTCGACATCAGCGGCAAGAGTCGCAACCAACGGTGCTGTTGTCTTTGTTTCCTCCGGTGGCGCTGTTGTCTTTGTTTCCTCTGGCAGCGCTGCTGTCTTTGTTTCCTCTGGCGGCGGCGATGGGGGTAAAAACCCTAACTCGGAAGCGATGAAGTGGTGGTGGTGACCTACTATGTGACTCCGGCGGAAATGGGGGTTAATTGAAACACTGGTTGCCGGAGACTTGGTTGAGGAAGCGGCGGTGATAAGGAGGTGGAGGAGTAAGAGCACCAAGAGGATTTTCCGGCGAGGTGGGGAGGTGGTGACGGCGGCTCTTTGTTTATTTTTTTTCTTTTTCTCAAACCTAATTAATTAAAGAACAAATTTAATAAAAATTACAAATAAGTCACTCACTTTAAGAAATTACAATAATAGCCCCTCAACAGATGCCACCTCAGCAAACCACTAACACTGTTAGCTAAAAACTAACGGTGTATCATTCTAGAGACAGAATTGTTAAATTGGTATTATTGTATGCCAACATTAAAATTCGTATTATTATCCGCCAATGAGCTAAAATTCGTATTATTAAAATCCAATTTTACTATAGAATAAAAATAATTTTCAAAATTTAGTTAAACATTGTTACATAGTTATATCTCTAAATTAATTTTGCTCTTAATTGTTTATTCGGTTACTTTTTTTTATGTTTAATAAAATTACAAACAAAGACGAATTTGCCCCCTTTAAACTCTTAATTTCTAAATAAAAACAAGTTTGTCCTCCTTGAATGTATTATAATATAATATAAATATGGTATAATATAGTATAGATATGCAAATTTAGAAATATATGCTACTTGTTCGTCATTTTTCTTTCCAAATATTTGTTATATTTATTTTTAACAACAAATTATTAGTATGAAATTAATAAATTATCATTTTTAATTATTTTAATCTTTATAAAGATTTTTCTTAAATTTATACAAACTTTTATTAAAAATTAGTTAATTTATATAATCAGTAATGTTATAAATTAATGTGTATAAATAACAGTATAATACATAAAATGAACTCTATTTAATTTTTTTTTATATAAAAAAAAACGTTGAATAACTTTAAAGTACATTTTATAAAAGTACTCATCCAACAAAAATAGTTTATTAATACGGTCTATTCATCATTTTCAGAAATTCGTTTTTTCTTGAACTTTTCTAAAACTTTTAATTCTTTTGAATTTTTTTCAAAACTTCTACTTTTTTTTCTCTTTTTTCTGAGAACTTCCTAGAACTTCTATTTTTTTTTTAACTTTATAAGTATGTTTTTACCAATTGTTTTCTATCGTTTCTAAAATTAGTAATGTTTTGGGGGTAAAACGTTACAAACTTGAATTTTTTAAGAGGAATATACATCCAAATCAAAACATTTGTATACTCAAAATGGTAACAAACCCGTATACGTGCTTTTTTACAACATTTTCATTTTACAAATTACACAATCTTCAATTTCCAAATTTTCTTTTCCCTGTACTGCTCTCTCGAGCAAACCAAAACTTAACCCAAAAAAGAAAAAAAATACAAAATAGAAAATGGTAAAAAAAAAAGTACAATGTCCACGTGTCATGATCGAGAAACAATGCGCGTGTAGAGAAATTCATTCCACGTGTCGGGTAATCCTGGTAAGCACCAATGAATACAATCCGCATAAATAGCAGGATTTCCCTTTTGTTCATCGGTCAACAATTTGGCTTGACGAACAGTATAGATTGAGGTGTGTGCATCTTTTCGATACTCTGAAAGAGTAGTTATATTTAGGAACTGCACCGGGATTTTCATCGATTGAATCAGATTTACTGCTACCGTGAAGAGCCGTCGGTCGGTGCCCACATTTGGTGGTTTGGTCATGTTCAAGATTGGACTCGTCTCCTTGGCACATTTGATGCCATCAGGGTTGTTCCAGTCCGAGCTCCTGTGTGTTTTCTATTTGTTATATTCTGTTATAGTAATTAATAGTACCTACTAAACTATACCACTCTATCTGAACATTTAGTTCTAAATGCTGTGTAAGGCTCTTTCTATTGCTACATAATTATATGACAAAATACGAATCTCACAAGAAATTATTGGGTTTAGATTCATTCTTCTATAGAATCTCACATGAAATTTATAGGTTTAGATTCATTATTCTTCTTCTATAGATATGTACTATGTTAGAAAAAACTCGTCTATTACACAAGTTGGTTAAAAAAATATTGAATAGTTGATAATAATGATTTAAAAATCATAAAGTGATATATATATATATATATATATATATTTATGTTTTAATTTTAGAGAAAAATATACATTTAATTTAGAATTTGAGTTGGATATATATATATATATATATATATATATATATATATATATATATATATATATATATATAGGGAAGGGTTCCGTGTAGACCCCTTAAATTTTGTAGACCCCGTAGACCCCTATAAAACTCAATAAAAATAAAACTCAGTGTTGTAAATTTGGTTTTATTTATTACGATAAGCTTTTAAGAACCAAAAAAATAAATAAATTAATTAAAAAAAAAAACAAAAAACATCAAAAATCAAACATTTTAAGACAATGAGTTTTAAAATAATGAGTTTTAAACGCAACACTGAGTTTTATTGAGTTTATTGAGTTTTAAACTCATTGATTTTTAAAACTCATTGTCTTAAAAGGTTCAATTTTTAATGTTTTCGTTTTTCTTTTTTTTTAATTGTCTTTTTTTTTGTTCTTAAAAGCTTATCGCAAATAAAAAAAACTAAATTAACAAAACTGAGTTTTATTTTTAGTGAGTTTTATTGAGTTTTATAAGGGGTCTACGGGGTATTTTACCTATATATATATATATATATATATATATATATATATATATATATATATATATAGGGAGAGGATCATTTGAGAACCAATTTAGTTTGAGAACTAAAAAGAACTAATTTGAGCCACAAGTTTATATACATGTATCCTCCCTCCCATGAATTGTAGTGGTCCCCCCTGAAATTTATGGTTGAGATTTAGTTCTCAAAAGTTCTCGAACCTAACCCATATATATATATATATATATATATATATATATATATATAGGGTTAGGTTCAAATGAGACTTTTTGTTTTGAGAACTTTGAGAACCAATTTGGGCCACTAATTTTAAGGGGGGCATTCAAATTCATGGGGGTTTCCATATAAATAAACTAGTGGCTAAGATTAGTTCTTTTAGTTCTAAACCCAATTAGTCTCAAATGACCTCTCCCTATATATATATATATATATATATATATATAGGGAGAGGATCATTTGAGAACCAATTTGATTTGAGAACTAAAAAGAACTAATTTGAGCCACAAGTTTATTTACATGTATCCCCCTCCCATGAATTGTAGTGGTCCCCTCCTGAAATGTGTGATTGAGATTTAGTTCTCAAATGTTCTCAAAACAAATAGTTCTCATTTGAACCTAACCCTATATATATATATATATATATATATATATATATGATATTTTATAAGGATATATATGATTTGAGAACTAGATTAGTAACCTAATGGGTACGGGTAGCCCCGCAACCCCTGAACCGTTAACGCGATAGAAGGAATTTTCTTAGGGTTTTACGTTTTTGGTATGTTGCAATCACTGAAATGAATTTTTCGCGACCCTTGGAAGAAATTTTATGGCTTTTACTTAAAAATATGATCAAAAGCCCTTAAAAATATGATTAAGAAGCCCGTTAACTGACCTAAATTTTTTTCAGAGACACTGCCCCAAACTCGTTAGTCCCCACTACACCTGATATTTTTTCCTGAATCCGCCACTGTTGACATGATTAAGGTTTCATTAATATTAAAACAAATTAATTTTGAATTTTTGTTTAAATTGGTAGTTTAACATGATTATATCCAATATTTAAAGTAGAAATTGAGGTTGGTTGTGATGGTGCAAAATGAAAAAAATCCTAGGTGGACAACCTAGAAAGGTGCCATGTGGGATCTGAGCTACTGCTATTCAGTATGTAAAGATTTAGAAATGATATTTAGAAAATTTAATTTGTAGAGATCTATATAGAAAGTTTAAATGAGAGACAAAAATCCGTGAGATTAAATGTGATGGTGACACGTTGTAATCATTTATTGGATAGTATATAGATATTATATGTAGCTCAAGTGTCACCATATTGTTGTAGGCACCAACCTAAGGTTTTGATTGCAATTTAGAACTAATGTTGCAGCTAATACCCTACTAATACCCTACCAATTGATTTTAAAGTAACCAAATTCACTTAGGGCATTCACAACCCAATCTCCATTTACATCTCTCTCTTAATTTTGGAGATTTTTTTATATTTCTTCTCCATCCCAATCTTCATCTCCATCTCTATCTTCAAAATATCTTACTTTAATGAAACCCTATGTATGAAGAAGCATATTCACATCTCCATCTCTATCTCCAAAATATAAAGCACTAATGATTTGGCTTGCATTTTGGTTTGTACATTAAGAATTATGAAAGAGAAAAAACTTTAGGAGATAATATAGAGATAGAGAGAGATAAGATAGGAGAATGTGATCTGGATTAAAAAATAAAACTAAAGGAAAACTTGTAAGTCATACACAAGTATTTGTTGAAACGACTACAACCTGCATCTAATTAAGTCGTCTTTTATTTATTCATTTATTATTATTATTATTATTACAATATTAAGTTTGTAATAATATTTAGCACATTAATTAATCACCTATAGATCTAAAAAAAGACAAAAGATATAACTCGATCATAAGTCATAACTTAACTCCATCCCTAAACCCATTTTTACTTTAAACGCATGGGTGCGGGTATTTTCTCTAGTTTATCATGACTAAGAACTTACTTGATATGAAGAGGAGACATGCTATTGAAAAAGACCATGGTGCGATTAGGGTTTATGTTTTTATCAACCCACTCCGCCCAAGTCTTGAGCACTCTTGCATATGCAACCGGCCTATCGACTTCGTCATACTCGGTTGCACCTTCTTCAAATGATGATGACCCTCTGCTGTTTATTTCTCAAATTAACTTCAATGACTCAAATTAATGAGGTACGTAGTTTACGGAGGAGTAAAAAAATGTAAATGTTTTTGTTTTTGAAGAAATTATATATGATGATGCTTACAGGACTTTGATTTTTAACGTGTTCATCCACCAAATGTATGTGTTGAAGACCAAATAGTCAACATCTTTCCAGTTTTGACCATGCCCATTAATTGATTCTGGCTTGATAATTCTGTCTAATATGCTGTGTATATCAGGGTCATCAGAATTCGAGTGTACCAGAAACGGGGCCCAGTAAAACTCAACAGTGGCATTATAATCCTGGAAAAATAAACTCAAAAATAACTATATAGACGTTAACAATGAAAGATCCCCTCCATCAATGTCGCAATATTTTACTGAAAATGACATGTAATTTTTGGAGAAAAAGTACATAAAATAGAACACATTATAGGACCGTTTGCTTTTTCTTTTAGTAAATGCTCAAGACATCATCATGAACTAGGCGGTCAAAAGCGTTTTCCATTTACATAGGTTGTGGCTTATGTTATCATTTTTTATTAATATATCATTTTGATAATTAATTGCCGGTGGGAGGAATGGCTGCATGTCTGGAGGTTTCCAAGTGATCCCACAACGTGTATATGTATATTCTTTAATTTTGTTATTTAAATATACGTTAATGATAAAAAAAATATATATATACAAGTCGTAAGGGTTATCGATGATAACTAATGGAATGAAGAAGTCAGATGCTCCAGATTCATGTATGGAAGGGAAGAGAGAGGTGAACTCCCCACCCTAAATAAATAATTAAGTTAAAAGTTAAAGTTATGATCATATAATAACAATATATTTTTAGTGTTAAAATTACAAAATTCTAGACGAAACAAAACGATTGTTGATTTGTTGCCTCATGTTAGTTTATTTGGAAGGAAATGAAAGAGGGAGAGGTGGTTCCCAAATCCGTCCTAGTAGAACTAATTTCACACAATTAATCATATGATGGGGGACTTTTAATTAAGAGAGATGGAAGAAACCTCGATTCGGAAAATGGATAGTGAACCGGTTTTAGTCAAGCTCTTTCTCTCCGGTTTCTTAGCAACCGATTGAACCAAACACACCATCGATTCCCACTGATTTCTATTCAACGAATCGCCAACAAACATTAGCCTCTTGTTCCTCAGCTTCTCCGCCAGCAATTTCGCTCTAAACCTTCATTTATATTCATATACAATTAATTTCCAAGTTAATTAATTACTCAAAACTTCAAATGCATCAAAAAACCAACTAACTAACTAACTAAGCTTAGCTTACTTTGGTAGATTACAATCTTTAGGCTGCCATCTCCAGTTCTGATACATAGAATCTTTCCTCCCGTTTCGCATGCAGGTAACCTGATCTGTCAGAAACTCACACTCCTCTTCTCTGTATAAAGGGTGTGTGGAATCGGCAAAAACCCATCTCCCATCGAAGATATCGCAGGTCTCCGGTGGAAATTCTTGTATGCTAATGCTAATGGGGGCTTGGATTTTGTAAAGGGGGAATTGTGTTAGGGATTTGACGTCGTCGTTGTAGAAGACGATTCCGATGAGGAAGACACACACCAGGACCACGGAAACAGAGAGCCGGTTGTTTTTCCGGTGATTCATGGCGGCGTTGACAAGTCACTCAGTCGGAGATTCTGAGAGAGAGAGGGATTTATGGGGAAATGAATCGTGGAATTTGGTGAGATGTGATTGTCTTCTTCGGTAAACTGTGGTGGATGAAAGGTTGGTTTTCACTAGAAGAAGAAGCCATTTTTATAATTTAAGACAACTTCCTTCCTTCCTTCGGTCTCTATCTCTGTTTCTTTAGAGAGAGAGAGAGAGAGAGAGAGAGAGTCAGAAGAGTGAGAGGAAAGATTTGCTGGAGGTGGGTGGGTGTCTACAGAACAAGAAGATATTGTTTCCGATAAAATCGAAATTTTAGAGTTGCATTTGTTTCTTTTTATGTTAAACAAGCAAAAGAACTCATCAAAATACACTCAGTTAGCTTCCGCCCTATTCCCGAGTTTATTTGAGAAGAGAAAAGAAAAAAAAAAGGGGAGGGGAGGGGAGGTTGAAAGGAAGAGATGTCTTTCCTTTCCTTTCTGTCCATTTTCTCTCGAAATTGGAAAGAAACAAATTTATAAAATTTTAGCCTAAGTTTCTTTTCATTTCCTTTTCTTTCCTCTCTTAAGTGAAACTCGGGAACATCATATATTTTAACTCCCTTTCTTTTCCTCCCTTAAATGAAACTCAGGAACACAAGTGTGTTTCTATTTCCTTCCAATTCCTTTCTTTTCCCTTGTTAAGTAAACTCGGAAACAAGGTGTTAGTCTACTGGTAAAGATATATGTCCTCTTAGTAAGAGGTTTTGGATTCAAGTCTTATTTATATTAGAAGAATAAAAAATAAGGGTTACAAGTTGGGTCAGGAGGTTTTCTCACCAGTGATGAGTTTTATCCTGATAAGGATTAGAGATGATCGGGTGGGTGGTATAGTTGTCCCGTTAGTGATCCAAATTTACCGTTAAAAAAATATAAACCCACCAAATCCCTTAAAACATTTTATTATTATTATTATAATAATATTATTTTTATAAAACATATATTACATACGAACAAGTAACAATGGCACAACATATTATGATAATACTAAGTAATTGTAAGCCGATAACGGAACAAAAATACAAGTAAACAAAAAAAGTGTTAAACATAAAATCCTCTACCACATAACCTAGAGACACATCGAAGATTAAAGGCTCTACCCCCTCAGGGATTGTTTGATCTACACATGTATCACTTACTACTTGATCAGAACTTTTACCTGACTAGACATTTGATTTGCCATTTAATCATCCTCTTACTTGGTCAGAGCCACTTATCCAAGGTTTTTTTTGGTCTTACTCAGTCAACGATTTTGCAACCTTTTACTCGGTCAATGATGGATTCAGTCAGGGATGCATATCAAACGGGGCCTAAGAAATCAAACTTTGAAAAAAGCTATCATCTACATGTATGACTAACATAAACTATGAGAAGAATACAAACAATGAGTTAATGTGGGTAGCCCATTTGATAGAGGTTTTGTCCTCTTAGTTGAAGGTTCCGAGTTAAATTCAGACAATGGTTTAATTAATTTAGTTTGTGAAGTAGGAGTATCTAGGGTGTTCACAATGGTCATCCCACACTCCCCACATTTTATTTTTGCCAACTCAGCGCCACATCATCTCTCCACTCTCCCCATACATTTTCACTATAATACATTCCTCACACTTTTTTAGCCCCACACTTTCATTTTTAATATTTTTTTATTCAAAACAAATAAAATTTAAAACATAATTTCATTAATTAAAATAAAACATAATATAAAATTAAAAGTCTTGCTCCTAATTTTTATTATATGTTGTTAAAAGTTTTGCTCTTATTTTTTTAGCAATCGTTTTTCCTTCTTCGTCCAAATTGTCGATCGGCTTAGTCACCGCTTCAAGATCACAACACATTTGTTGTCGCTCTTTTCGGTCCTCTTCTCTTTTCCTCCGATCTTCGTCTTTCACATTGCGTTCCTCAAAACGTTTTTGTAGTTCAAGTCTTTCCATTTGGATATCGTTGAACCTATCGAACCTCTCCGCCAACACTGAACCGCTTGAAGAAGATTGGCCTTGTCGGGCTAATCTTTTCGCCTTTTGTTTTCCGATAGGCCTTTGCAAGTCGGGCAGGCTTTCGGGAGAGTCCTTCTCCGAGTCATCCAAATTGAGATTAAGATTAAAATTGGGCTCGTGCGTCCGAAGCCCCGGTGCTATAATCGTTGGAATTGGATGTTTTTGTTCTTTTGGAGGCTTGGACTTCGGGTGCGCTCCTCGCCCGCCATTTAGGACTCAATTTGGCCAAATCCCAACAATCAAGTTTATCGAAACTTTTGTTGTTGTGTTCCAACTTATAACGTTCTTGCGTCATCTTCAATATGTCGGTATCGTTTTGGCCGCTTTTACGTTGTTTCACCAAATTGTTGTACAAGTTGTTGAACCTTGTGATCTTCGGGTTTAAATCTTTTGTCCATTTTGAGTGAAGTTGGTGCTTCGTTCGGTAATCGGGTGGGGCTTTCAACTCGGCGTGCCACTTGTCCGTAACGTTCGACCAAAAACGATGGTGGCTTTGCGCGTTTCCTAAAAATTATACCGTTAGAGACTAAAAACATACACATGAAATCTAAAAAAATATATTTAATACCTTTGTCGGTGTGACAACTGCCAAACTCCTAATTTAACACCGTTAACTTTTCTCGTTGGTTCCGTTAGCAAACCCGTAGTCTATTATTTGAATGTTTATATATTTATTTATATTTAAATTATTAATTAATTTTAGTAATTTATTTCGTGACTTCATGTATTTCTTGAAAAATTGCATTTCGTGAGAAACCGGGTTTCGTACACAATTTGAGTTTTATGTGTGTAAATGATAATTAGACGTTTTCCCGACTAAATATTTTATGTTAAATAAGTTATAAACACTTGGAAACATTTCTAGTATTTTAATTACCAAGTTTTGGGGTTTAAACCCCACCTTTTACTTGTTTTGGGACATTTGGGCATAAAAATGGAACTAGAGGGACTAAATGTGTAATTTCTTTAAACTAAAAATGCACCCCTAAACATCCTCCTCCCCCTTCATTCACGACATTTTCCCCTCTCCCCTTCTTCCTTACGATTCAACACACACACTCACACACACTTGCGATTTTGGTAAAATCAAGCATCAAAGAGGTGAATTTCAAGTATCTTAAGCTCCTACAAGCTTCAAGAACACCAAAGGAAGCTCCCCCTCCACTTCATCTTCTCCAATCCGCCATTTTCTTCCTAGCTTGTAAGCCCTAGAATCTCATAACTCGAAATATGTAGGTTGCATGTGTTAATCTAGTGATTGTGTGTATTTTGGTGTGCTAAAATGCTCATGGAACATGATTTAGGTTAGGGTATGATGATTTGTGATTTGGGTCTGTAATGAGGTCGAGTTAAGGGCTGTAAATGTGATAATTTTTCTGCCATGAAATGTTCCTGAAGTTCCTTTATATGAATGAGCATAAATTTTAGGTGAAATTACTATGTGCAAGTGTTATGCTCAATTTTTGGTATGATTATGTTTAGAACTGAAAATGTATGTTTAATGGTTGTTTATGATGTTACATATATTTACAAGAGGAGTGATGACAAAAGTGATACTCAAAACTTTTAAACCGAAACCTTTGTAATATCCCATTTTTGGACAGATTCTGTCTAGTTTTTTGGTCAACTTGGACAGGTCATAACTTGTTCAATTTTTATCTAAATCAATTGATTCTTTTTTCGTAGTAAATTTCCATGTCTTAGCTTTAAATGGGCTAGTCGCATGCATTCTAAAACCTCCGTTTGGCCACCCAAAAGGCTCCTGCAAGTTAGGTGTGCAGGGCTGTAATTTTCAGCTAAAAGTAAACTTTGCATTTTGGTTGGACATGATTATTGTGTTTTAATGAAGGGATTATTGAATATAAATGATTTTTATATACTAAAACTAAGATCTGGAAGTTTTGTTAAACAAATTCTAAGTTTTGACCAAGCTATGCAATTATTAAGCCTACTTTGACTATTTGGTAAAAAGCTGATTTTGTCAACTTCCGACACGTGTAACTTTCTCAATACTTAACTTTTTGAGTTGATACTTTTTGCAACATTCCCTAAATGTTAAATAGTTTGTGCCTGCAAAATTTTAGGAGTTAACTCCAAGAAATGAGTAAATTAGGCGTGCCACCAAATGTGTGTTCTATGTTTGACTTTCAAGGCTTGTAAGTATGCATTTTGACTTGGGATGTGAATCTATGTTTTTCTCCTAGATTAGGACTTGTGTGTAAGTGTTGTGACTTAGATTATGAAACATGATTGAGTGTGATAAGCTATATTGCGTCCTAGTGACAACTTCTAATTTGGTTAGACCGTATTCACCCAAATAGGTCGATTCTAACCCAACCGTAAAATCAAGTGCCGTGTACCAGTGCACCCTGAGGTGAGTTTCACTACTTCTTTTGGTTATATCCGGTTGAGGATGATAACCTACAACTAGTTGCATCCAGTAAGGGATGGCAATGCTATGACAAAGGTAGTTTGTCCGTTTATATGAATATCCGTTAAATATCACATGTTTCACTAAATTGCTTTTAATATCAAAAGTATTTACTTTATCGGGCCATTAATATAGAATATCGAGGTAATGTTAAGTAGTACTACTAGGGATTGACACCCCCGCTCAGCGGTGCATAGGATGCACCCACCCGACTGGCAGTCGGACTGAGACCAATGTTAGTCTAGAACTACCGTGATCAGAAAAGACACGGGGAAGGCAAATTGCATAGGTTATACCTGTGACACAATGTCAGCTTGGTTTCGAACGTTCAGGTGAACATAAACATAGGCTAGCTCCCTATTGATATGGATATTACTTGCAAATTGTTTAATTTAATTACGAATTGATCTTATACTATTCGTATGCATTGTTGGTCTACATGGTGTACTGTAGACTGCTTTTGTGAGCTCACCAGCTTTTGCTGACACTTGATTTTTGAACGTTTTTCAGGTTTCTAGGAGGATCATGGATGGCACGGGTGTTGACAATACTTGTCTTTCGTAAAACCCTTTTGGAAATTGTATTTCAGATACTTTAGTAATTACTTTTACTAAACAACAACCTTGTAAACTTTTAATGGTTCCGCTTTCAATGTAAACTCTGTTTTGTAAAATGCAATATAAGTCTGTTTTATCTTTCATTATCGCAGTTTGGAGCTACTTGGAATAGCTGCAAGGCTTCGAAAACGAAGCCTCAAATTTGAAGCTTCACAAGGCGCCAACGGTATACTAGCCATTGTGAAGTCCTCCAAGCCTTCTTACCCAAGCCATGGGTATGCCCCTGGTGTGCGAGTGGTGTATATAAAAATTTGATTGAAAGCCTAATTGTCAAGGGTTCGATCACGCTCATTTTTACATTTCTTTGTACAACTTATTTATTTCACTACTCGATATTTTTATCACTCATGAACGCATTTTTGGAACGATATCATTCTACAAAAACCTATGATTACTCACCAACTATTTTTATTTGACTCTTTTGTATACATGTTGTAGGTAATGCCGCCAGATATCAGATATCGTCACCGTAGGTAACTTACAGTCACACCAGTAACTATTTTGACCAAAATATGTTGAACTTACTGTCACACTCAAAATTAACGTGTCAATATATATTACATTTAGCCACACTTAATTGCATAAACAATTTCTTCATGTGACCATATACGTATCTATAGTTACTCGTACATATTATCAGAAAAAAGTTGCTAATGGTGACATTTGGTCATATTATTCAAAATGTGACTCGTATTGTCACACATGTAATGTAAAAGTTTGACCATATTAACTGATGGGGCTTGCAATGGTCACAAAAAACGATCTAAAATGTCACCAAAACATGTCTGGAAAATTACAAATGACCTACGGTCACACTTTTAATCGACAGTGTCACAGGGCCGAAACATGAAAAGTGTGACCGTATGTCATATTTGTACTAGTGGTAGTAACCTTTTCATCTTGGCCCATGAATCAACTTTATGTTTACCTTCCTGTTGGCGCTTCTTTTTCAGGTGCTCCCACCATAGAGAATCATGTTTTCGTAGCTTTAGTGCCACCAACTTAAATTGTAAGGATCAAATTGAACCCTCACGCGATATCAAAGTCTATAACCACCGTGCAAAATCTGGTGATTATAGGTGATTCAAGATAAATTCAAATAAGATGAATAAACAATAGAAATTAGATCAAGAATACAAACCGATTAAGAAGAAACACTTTACTATTAACCTTTGTTGCTACACACTTGATCGAAATTCTCAGAGAGAATTTCGTGAACACCAAAATCGTAGAACACCTTAGGAGCAACCCAAAACCCCTAGATTAGCTATCCTTATATAGGGGGACATTAGCTTGGAAAACAAGCTAATCTATCTTTGGTAACCCTAATTACCCACTAATTCCCGTTTTTGACCATATAGGCCCACTAAACTCCCTCTAAACATTGTTTAATTGAGCCCAACCACATCTAAATTGGCCCAGTGACCCAATATAACCATAACCCAGCTAATCTCCACCTATTCTATCACATAGGCCTTCAAAATAGTCCGCCAAGTGATGATTTAATACACAAGCCACAAATTATTCCCTTACAATCTTTCCCCTGGCTTCTGATATTAAATGTCTTCTACTTTCAATCTTCAGAACTTGCAGTCTTCACCTTGGCTTGAGCATGGGTTGGTGAAGATTCCTTTCTTTAACAATCTTCATTAGGCAACAACAAATGACTTTAGGGAGTGTTCTCTCAATCAACATTAGCTTAAACTGCACATGATGACCAAGTAATGAGAGGAGGATTCTCAAATACTTGCTCCTTCTTGAAAACTGTTGAGTCCTTGTTGAATCGGCAGTAACGGTCTTGTCTTGACTTGTGTCTTCAGAGGGTAAAAACTTTGGAAACCCCTGACTTGGAATTCTTGAATTTTTTGTTGTGACTGCTGCATCTTTTCTTTATTCAGCTTCCCCTAAACTTGCGAATGGTATCTTTTGAGTCTTTAGAAACTTCACTTGAAAAACCAACAAACTTCCCCTGAGCATAGGGTAAGTCCTTTTCCGGCTGGTTCTTCAACTTGATCAGTAGCAACATCAGTGTATTGGTCAACTGAGTCCTTGACCTTCTTGTCCATGAGTTGTCTTTTCCACTTAACCTGTCAAGCACAACATGGAACAAACACTAACCAACAAATGATGACTGGTTACAAGGTTAGCAGCAGATCGACATAATTTGACACAAACCCTAACATTAATTACAGGTTTCCTTTAAATACTTCCCCTGAACCCAATGACTCACTTCACATTTTCTCCCCCTGAGAATTTGAGTGAGGGTCAAACTTTCTTGCATAAAACCCATAAAAATTATATTTAAACTTTTAAATTAACCTGGCCATTGTTGAAAAATAAACAATAAAAACTTAAGATAACTCAAAAAAAATAAAATTAAAACAAACATACCAAATTTCTAAGCGAGAAGGTTTCTATGGGATCAAACCGTATGAACCTGACTGAGGAACCCTTTTCAGCTCTGTTACTCGAACACGTCCAGGTGATTGCCAATATACTGATCCACTTTAAACTCTAACCCTTTTCTTAATCAGGCTGTTTGTCACGTTATTATCTTTTATTGGTGCATTAATTATGAACAGCAAGTGAGTTTCAACAAATCCCAGGTACATGTTATTACACACTATCAAGCACATAAATTCCCTACCACATATTTTCACAACCTGATCCAGAAGTTTGAAACTGAGCTCGAGACTTGATTGAGAAGAGAAAGAATAGATCACAAAGATTTTTGGGATAATATACAAAGTCAACTGAATTTTTGAAACATTTTTAATAATGCTCTCATCAATGACAAAGGCTGAAGGTTTCGGACACTTGAGGGTCTCTTTTGATGTGCTCTTTGGCATCTTTTGGGTGTATATTATTTATTTTTTATTTTTTATTTATTGATGATCTAGAAGCACGTATGTATGAACAACTCCAGGTCATTGCTCACGCAAAGCAGAGGAGAGCCTTACATACATTCGAAGCATCCCCAGGTCATTGCTCACGCAAAGCAGAGGGGACACCGACTTTTTGAGCTCAATTTCACACTCTTGGAGACAAGCGTGTGTATCGGGAACTTGAACATGCAGTCAAATAGAAATGCAATTAACCTAAGTGCTGTTACCCAACAAACTGCCATACGTTATCTTTAAGTGTGTAACGCATACCTATTCAGATTAAAGAGCCGAGCCTACCAACATATCACCATGGATCATGTCTTTCACGTCTGCCTTACGCGTGTCAGCCATCTCCAAGACGGAAATCTATTTCACTTCCCACCTTCTCAAACACACAAACAACAGATTAAAAATTAAAAAGCACAATTTTTTGAGGAGGGGTCTACTATTTAATCTTTTCTATTCTTCCCCTTGCTTTTTGATTTTTAATAACAACACACACATTTTTTCTTTTTTTGTTTTTTGTTTTTGTTTTTAAACACACTGACACAATACTTTATATGTACTAAAACCGGCCAAGCTAACCTTCAAAGTTTATCTTTTGAAAAAATCCAGAAATGGGTTTTGTTTCATGCACAACCATACTTCACATCAAACTAGCCAAGAAACCAACAATTCAGACAATGTTACCTTTTCTGCTGATCTTTTCAGATTTACCTCTCACATAGAGACATACCCTCCATTGAAATCTTCATGTCATGTAGTAGAGAGATGCCTCCTATCCTGTGCCTGGAACAATCACTATCACAAACAAACAAGGTTAATGAAAATCCTCCTTGACTGTTCCTGCACATTGTGAGAGATTAGTTAGCCATTAAAACCCAGGCCATTGTGGTTCTGGGTAAACCCGATGAATCAATGAAAGTTACTTCTTTTAAACACATGCCCTTTGAAAAATCAGGAATTTGAGTTGCGGCTGCCTTTGATTTTGGTTTCCAAATACCAGGTGATTTGAAAGTTGTTTTAGTCACCTTTGAAGTAGTGACTTTAGGTATTTCAACCTTCTTCATTTCAAGTTTCCTTTTCAAAACAGTTTTAGTTACCTTTGGAGGGGTAACTTTAGGTTTGTCAACTTTGTGTTGTTTTGAAATCGGTTTCTTCACCTTTTTATGAAAATTTTCAAAATTTGGAAAAACATATTTTTGATTTGAAAATTTTCTTTGCTCTTTGGCAGCGCCCCAATGTTAATCAGAGGGTTTTATCGAAGGAGAAACAATCTTCATCGCCTTAGGTGGTTGCACCTTCATTGGCTTAGACTTTATTGAATCCTGAGACGAAACACTCCGACTTTGCGGATAATATGGCTCATAGGGGTGATAGAGACAATTTCGGGCAATGTGACAAGGGTTGCCACAATTAAAGCAAGTTTGCTTCTTCAGGTAGAAGTCAGAAGTGTGACCGTTTGAGCTGTATGGCTTTGATGCAGAGGCATTGAGATTCGGTTGCATGTTCAGAAAGACTCCAGATCTCCAGTTGTTCGATCTTTCTGACCTTGATCCATTTCCGTTGAATCTTTTCTGGTTCGTTGAAAACTGAGCAGAACCAGACATTTGACCTTTTGGGCCCACTGGTTTCTTTGAGAAAGTTGTTTTGCCACTACATGAGCCCACTGATGAGTTTGGAGACTTGTTTGTCATCTTGGGCCTTTCAATCTTGATTGGAACGGAATTTGGAGGCTTGATGGTGATCTTGGGCCTTATACTCTTAGGGGGCGTTTGGTTCGCGGAATTCGTTGGAATTTGAATTGGAATTGGATTTGGAATTGGAATTTAAAGGAATTGGAATTTGAAGGAATTGGAATTCAAAGGAATTGGAATTTAAATTCAAATTCCAATTCCACTGAAATCCGCGAACCAAACACACTATGGAATTCAAAGGAATTGGAATCCAAAATAATTGGATTTAAATTTTAAAATTAAAATTCAATAAAAACCACGACTGGACCCGTCTCACGGACCAGTCCGACCCGACCAGACCCCCAGATCGACCGGACCCGACCGGACCCCCAGACCGACCGGACCCGACCAGACCCCCAGACCGACCGGACCCGACCAGACCCCCAGACCGACCGGACCCGACCCCCAGACCGACCAGGCCCGACCCCTGGACCAGACCGACCCGACCCCTACCCGACCCTACTCCTAACCTACCCGACCCGACCCCCGGACCCGACACCCGGACCCGACACCCGGACCGACCCCACCCGAGATCAGGACCAACTAGACCGGACCCGAACCCCGGACCCGACCCGACCCCCGGACCGGACAGGACCGACCGAACCCGAAACCCGGACCGACTGGACCGGACCCATGGACCCGGCCCCCAGACCGAACCCGACCCCCGAACGGACCGAACGAACCGGACCAGGGTCGGTCGGTCCGGGGGTCGGGTGCAAGGTCTGGTCCGGTTCGGGGGTCCGGTGCGGTCGGCGGTCCGGTCCGGGGTTCGGGTCCGGTTAGCGGGGACCAGAGGTCGGTTTCAATCGCTCGGGCATGGTCGGTCCGGGGTCCAGTCCAGGGTTCGGGTCCGGGGGTCGAGTCGGGTCGGGTCCGATGGTCTGGTTTGATCGCTCGGTCCGGGGGTCCGGTCGGGTTCGGGGGTCCGGTCGGTCCGGTCCGGGGTCGGGTGGGGTCCGGTCGGTCCGGTCCGGGTCGAATGGGGTCCGGTCGGTCCGGTCCGGTTCGGGGGTCGGCCGGGTCCGGGGGTCTGGTCCGGTCCGGGGGTCCGGTCGGGTTCGGGGGTCGGGTCGGTCCAGTCCGGGTCGGGTGGGGTCCGGTCGGTCCGGTCCGGTTCGGGCTTCGGGTCGTGTCCGGGGTCGGGTCCGGTCGGGTTCGGGGGTCCGATCGGTCCGAGGTCGGGTGGGGTCCGGTCCGCTCCGGGGGTCTGGTCGGGTTCGGGGGTCCGGTCGGTCAGGTCTGGGGTCGGGTGAGGTCCGGTCGGTCCGGTCCGGTCCGGTCCGGGGGTCGGGTCCGGTCCGGGGGTCCGGTCGGGTTCGGGGGTCCAGTCGGTCCGGGTCGGGTGGGTCCGGTCCGGGGTCCGGTCGGGTTGGGTGGGGTCCGGTCGGTCCGGTCCGGGGTTGGGTGGGGTCCGGTCGGTCGGTCGGGTCCGGGGGTCCAGTCGGGTTCGGGGGTCCAGTCGGGTTCGGGGGTCCGGTCGGTCCGGTCCGGTTCGGGGTTCGGGTCGGGTCCGGTCAGGTCCGATCGGTTCGGTCCACTGGTCGGGTCCAGTCGGGTAGTTGTCTTCGGTGTGGAAGGAATGTGAAATCCTTTATTATTATGAAGTAATGTGAAATCCATTGAATGAAGGAATTTGATGGAATCTAATCAAATTCCAATTCCAATTCCCTTATTAACCAAACACATTAAATATGGAATTCAAATTCCAATTCCACTGAAGTGCGCGAACCAAACACACTATGGAATGGAATTCGAATTCCAATTCCAATGAATTCCCACGAATTCCATCATACCAAACGCCCCCTTAATGTGAGATGATAAACCACCATCATGACCCAAGCCTTTGAACCTAGTGGTGAATGAGGGTCGCTCTTCTCCTTCAATCGGAATGAACATACACCCTACTGTCATGAATATCTTACCATTGGGCCTTGTAGTCATCACCACTCGTTCCCGCTTTACCTCATCCACAACTTTGGAATAAGGAGTCTCGATTTTTAGATAAGGAACCAACTTTTCTTCATCAGCTCTCTTTACTTCACTAGAGCTTGAACCTGCACACTCAGTAGTGTTATTTGACTGAGTTGCTTCAGTGGCTGTCTTTTCATCTTTATGTACAGATTGAGGCCCATATACCATGGTTGCTTCATTCAGGGGCTCTTTCAACAATTCATCGGCAGTTTGGGGCGCTCTGATGTATTCATGTTGTAATGGGGGAGGAAAATTTCCATCCCCGAGGCCATATGTTTCTTTTACATGCTCGAGTCGCTCTTCTGATTTGAATAAAGCACGATGAGAGTCCATCATTTTCTTTTGAATAACTTGATGTTTCTCAAGGGCAGATTGGGAAGTGTCAAGTTTGGTTCTTAGTTCCTCTACCTCCTTAGTTAGCTCTTCTACCTTAGCGTTAGCAAGCCTAAGATAGGTGCTTTTATCAGTCAATTGTCTTTGAAGACTCTTAACATCAACCTGAATGGCCTCAATTTTCTCTCTAAATATTCTGGTCTTACCTTTGGACTCCCTAAGGTCTCTATCAATTAATTCGCGATTTAGGGTCTCATTGGTAAACTTACGTTCCCAGTCTTTACATTCATTCAAAGTAGCCTGACATTTAGGGTTTAGGCATGCCTCATTATTGTTGGTGCATGAAGTGGTACCTGGTAGAATGGGTGCCATGAACTTCTTTGGATGGAACTTCTGGATCAAATACGAACTGAAAGACTTGAACGGATTGAAAAGGGGATGGATCGAAAAGTGGGTTTTCGGTCGGAAAGTGGGTTTTCGGTCGGAAAAGGGTTGGATCGAAAAGTACTTTTCGATCGGACAAGGGGTCGGTAGAAAAGTAGACTTCTCGATCGAAAAGTGTCAGCGGATCGAAAAGTCTTAGTGGGGACTTTCCGATCGAAAAGAGAAGCTGATCGAAAAGTCACAGGGGGACTTTCCGATCGAAATGCTCTGATCGAAAAGTCACAGGGGGACTTTCCGATCGAAATGCTCTGATCGAAAAGTCACAGGGGGACTTTTCGATCGAAATGGGCTGATCGAAAAGTCACAAGGGGGACTTTTCGATCGACAGATGGCTGATCGAAAAGTCACAAGGGGACTTTCCGATCGAGATGGCGCGACAGAAAAGGCTTTTCGATCAGGAGGACGATCGAAAAGTCTAGAAACAGGGTCGAAAAGTCTAGAAACAGGGTCGAAAAGTCTCCAATTCACGAATTTAGCACCTCGAAAGCTCCTGTCTTGACTTGAAACCTGCAAAAATACTTCCGAACTGTGCTAAAAACTGAAAATCACCAACAAAACTCAAAACGTTAGTTTCCAAAAACTTGAATCTGATATCGCGAGAGCCTCAAAACTTGCGTTTCTTGGCTCTGATACCAATTGTAAGGATCAAATTGAACCCTCACGCGATATCAAAGTCTGTAACCACCGTGCGGAATCCGGTGATTATAGGTGATTCAAGATAAATTCAAATAAGATGAATAAACAATAGAAATTAGATCAAGAACACAAACCGATTAAGAAGAAACACTTTACTATTAACCTTTGTTGCTACACACTTGATCGAAATTCTCAGAGAGAATTTCGTGAACACCAAAATCGTAGAACACCTTAGGAGCAACCCTAAACCCCTAGATTAGCTATCCTTATATAGGGGGACATTAGCTTGGAAAACAAGCTAATCTATCTTTGGTAACCCTAATTACCCACTAATTCCCGTTTTTGACCATATAGGCCCACTAAACTCCCTCTAAACATTGTTTAATTGAGCCCAACCACATCTAAATTGGCCCAGTGACCCAATATAACCATAACCCAGCTAATCTCCACCTATTCTATCACATAGGCCTTCAAAATAGTCCGCCAAGTGATGATTTAATACACAAGCCACAAATTATTCCCTTACATAACTTTTAACGAATCTGGAATGTCTTTGATTTTGAATAGAAACTCAACGGTCTGTAGCCAATCAATAAAATCATCCGGATGGACACCAACTTCGAACTCTAGTATCTCCATGCGAAACCCTAGGTTTCGCAGTGGGTTTTCCACCAGCGGGGGTGATCTCGGCAGTGTCAGCGGTTGGTCGAACAGGTTATAGTAGCCCCAACCATCGCCGTCCTCCCATACAACTGATTCGGATCGCGATTCATCCCTGTACTCCCATCGATCTTTGTTCTGTATCTCCACTTCCCGAAGTCTCTAGCGCAAATGTTCAATCTCTTCCACGTCTCTCGGATCTCGTTGGCAATCATCGTTGTCTTCGACTATGAATCTATGGTGATTCCTACACGGATCCGCCTTGGCTCTGTTACCACTTGATGGCGTAGCGGATAAACAACTTTTATCTATGTCAAGAAGAAACCCTAGAAGCCAAAACCGGCCCTAGAAAACCCTTTGGATAAAACGCTCCAAAGAAAATACTTTATAATCAAAATCTTAACCAAGTTCAAAACGCAACCAACAAGAGTTTAATTAGGAACATAAAACAAAACAACTAAAATAAATAAACCCCAAAGGGGCTGGCGACCCTAGGAGGTATTGGGCCCGGTCTTGAGCTTGGCCCACCAAGGAATCTTCTAGCCACTTTTGTCTTGAATCGAGCCCAACGTCCCGAAACTTGAATTCCCCATCTCACCATCAATATCATTTTATAAAAACCTATGATTACTCACCAACAATTTTTTAGTTGACTCTTTTGTATACATGTTGCAGGTAATGCCGCTTGATATCAGATATCGTCACGTAGGTTGCATGTGCCTAGAGAGACCTTTAAATAAAATTAAAGACTTTTATTATTGTTATGGTTGTCTATTTGAATTGTAATCTCTGAATCTTGTTTGATCGATGTTTAACTATATGCTATGAAATGGGTATTAATTAATGATTATCACAACCTAATTTAGTGTTGTTTGCATCTCGACAATCATCGCACCCCGACATTTTCCGCCGTCTGTTGGGATGTGACAAATAAGGTACTGGTTGAAGCTATTTGTTTCATGACTTTGTGGATTATATGTACCTTCCGTAATAAGTCCATTTTTAATCTATCTCATATTAGGAACGGAGATATTTTTGAGTCTATTGTCCAATATTCGTATATTTGGTTTGCTAATAGGAATCGTAAGTGTAATAGTAAGTGTTACAATTAATTTTTATTGATTGTCCATCTTAGCCAATTTTTAATTATATCTCTGTTGTTCCGAAAAAAAAATTATAATACATATGATGAGGTCGAACTTGTTATCTACCTAACAAAATTAAGGGTTTAAGGGGGATATTATAGTCTTTTAACAAGAAATTAAAATTGCCTTTTGATGGAAAATGAAAATTTAAACAATTTATTTAATGATAATTGAATTTTAATGATTTATATATGTAAAGGACAATATAAGTCAAATACAAAAAGTTGTCTTTCAAATAACAAAAAAAATTAATTGTTGTAAATTGTCGCTGTCACAATATCGTACGGGTTCCTACTAGTATATATATGTATGTGTATATGTGTGTAAAACTTAAATGGTAAAAGTTACAAAAAGATACTTCCAAACATGAAGCTAACATTTATACTCAAGCACCCTATGAGGTGATCTTACTAATTGTAGAATCGGGCTACCAAGGATCACTAGATAGGTCAGAACCTAGGACGAGCCAACTTAGCAGTCGGACTATAATGAGAATGGGAGTGAGTCTTCTCGAAGGAAATCGACTCGGATGCTGGATACTTGAACGATAACCTGCAAAATAGAAGCGACGTTGTTCTTGGAGGGCAGGACAGTGTATCCTGCGACCAAGCTCGGGCGTGAGAATAAGAATACGTTTTGAAAGATTAAGTGTTATCAGATGAGAGAGAACGCATTGAATGAGAATTTACTTCGTGGTTGAGGGGTATTTATAACCCTCAACCTTTTTTTTGTATTGTAATTAGAACGGTGAGCCCAAAGAAGAGTGTTGTAGGTCTGGCATCCAGACTATGCCCAACCATCGCAAAGGCCGTTTTAGGAAACTGCCTTGGTAGGTGTGTTGGGACTTCCGGATGTCGACTTGGATGTATGAGCATTGGTGTGTACCTACCCGTTTCGGCCTATATTGGCCTAGAGGTTTATCTTACCAAGTGTGGCCAGCCGACCTGGTTAGGTTCGACCAGGGTAGGTTCGACCAGGGTAGGTTGGTGGTTAGTTGACTTGGTGCTGGTAACAGTTAGTCGACCTTGGTTTGGTCGACTGGTCACTTGACTTGTCTACAGTCGACTAGGTCCTCATGACTGTCAGTCGACCTTGGCTCGGTCGACTGGTCACTCGACTTGTCTACAGTCGACTAGGTCCTGATGACTATCAGTCGACCTTGGCTTGGTCGACTGGTCACTCGACTTGTGTACAGTCGACTAGGTCTTGGCGACTATCAGTCGACATTGGCTTGGTCGACTGGTCAGTCGACCTTGGCTTGGTCGACTACTCAATCGACCTGTCTGCAGTTGACTAGGTCTTGGTGACTGTCAGTCGGCCTTGGTTTAGTCGACTGGCCACTCGACATGTCTCAACTAGGTCCTGATGACCGTCAGTCGACCTTGGCTTGGTCGACTGGTCATTCGACCTGTCTATATTCGACTTGTCTGTCTGAGGTGGAGTCTTTAGGGAATGTGTTACATATGATGTCACTCTGACTCGGACATACGTCATCAGCCCCCCAGTCCGATGTATAGTGGTCTGGTCACTGTTATTGGACTTAAAAGAGTTAGTCATTCTTGCATTTTTTTTCTTACCATTCGGCTTACTGCATTGGTCGAGTGTTAAGTCTCTGAGAGCATATCCTTACCTGTCGATTATCTAAGGGTATTTGTTGATGGGCTTTAACACGTGTTGGGCTTTGCTGGGCTGAAGTGACAGTTTTCTCTGAGTAACCGAAACGTTGCCCCTGATTGCTTATAAATAGCCCATTTCGTCTCATTTGTTTCTTGTTAGTTAAATTTTCTCTGAATCCTTTCGACCCTTCTGCTAACTCGGTCTTCTTTCTTCGTGTCTTGGTACGTAGTTTTCTTTCGACTTTCCTTATATGTAGTTTTCTTTCGACTTTCCTTGTACGTGTTCCACCGGAGGGGAAGGCCGGTTTATATACCAAATCCTTTGTTACCGGCCAGCTTAGGGTTCCTTTTACAAAAAAAATTCTAAGTGTCTTGGACAGTCATCGAGTCTATATCTCCCAGCTCCACCCTTTGGCTATTCTAAGAATAACGCATTTCGAGGTTGCCTGTAGGGCGGTAGGTAAGGAGCCAACTTTAGGGGTCTTCTTTCGGTTTTTTAAATTAGGTCGACAGGGTGACTGGTTCTCTATGGAGCAGCGGCCGAGTCGAGTATGTTGATGGCTCTGTTAGCCCCTGTTATTTGTCTCGAGTGCCGACTAACTTGAAAGATTTCAAGGAAAAGTTTTTTTGGATTTCCGATTGAATACTGGATAAAGCTATTCCTTGGAAACATACCAAGGCTAAGTCGACCAAGAATGAAGACCGTGAATTCGAAGCCTTTTTGTGAAAGAGTGCTAATACTAGCTGGCTTGAGTCAGAATTGGTTGTATATTAATCGAAAGCCTGCTTTTGAATTTAACGGCCAGGGTAATTCCCTGTCGGTCTTTTTTCTTATCGTAATGTCATCTTGCTTGTTGTCTTATGTTGTTTCTCTTGTTTTTCCTTTTGTAGAAATGGATTTGTTGTCCTTTATTAGCTCGGATGATCCTGATGACGTTGTTCAGACTAGTAAGGCTCTCGAACAGGGTGAGGTGGGTCCTATTGATCAAACCGTGTCACACCCCGGTCAACGGTTTGGGTGTGAGCGAGACGGAATCATAGTCGCAGGTATACAAAACAACTTCTACTAAATTCAAAAGTCATTAAAACATAATACCATTCGTGTTACAGCGGAAAGGTGTGGTGAAATGATATTGTCTTACATTTGAATAAAAGTCTTAGTTTGATATTGAAATTACAAAGCAGTTTATTTAAGATAGGTCGGGACTACGACTCTGGTAAAGCGGGTTCGAAAGTTACAGTGAAGCTCCATTTGCACGTCTTCCGTAATAAGCTAAGTTACATGAGAAATCATGAGTTTAAAAGGTCAACATAAAAGTTGGTGAGGTTCAAAGGTTTATGACTCTACAGTAAGTTTGTAAAACAGTTTATGGTATACTTAAATGTTATGTTGGTTTACTGTTGTGGTTGTAAGATCTCACATGAACCTCAAATTCGAATACTAACGGATTACCCACTCATGGAATTCTATCCCAAGAATACCGAACAGAGCAGAATAACTGACGTGTACCCCTTGACAGTTACCGGTGTCAGGATTGGAGCGACCAAACTGGACAGGGATGTCAACCCAAATAGATCTATTCACTAGTTATCGTTTTGAGCAGAATAATCGAATTCAATTAATAGTTGGATTTGGTTGTACGAACGTTTATAACGATAGTGTACCAGAGTTTAGGGATACGGAAAAGAACCTGTAATCATACGGCTAACAGGTAAACCATAACATTAAGTAAAAAGCATTTTATCAGTTCATGATTTCTCCCCCATAAGTGTAAAACATTTATAAAAAGAAAGGGGCCGTAAAACTCACTTGATTTAGTGATGATGATGGATTACCGAGTGGCAACTAGCAAGTAAAGTCCTAATAAAACATAAGACAATATGCATAAGGGTCCATATAATCATTTGAGTAATGAACGTTACCCAAATGATACCGGTCAAGTCTTGACGTATAATCCCGTTTGTAGCGTTTGAAAACCCGTTAGTTAATCAATTTAACAAATCGGTAAATGCAAACGTTCACATATATAGCCATTTATGTAAATTGAATACAAGTACTGAACATGTGATTACGTATCATGAAGACCAGTTCAATCAAGTCCTTGAACATTGTTTTAAATAATAATATTTATTATTATTTTTGGTTCGCTCGATCAGTTGTATATTTAATCGCGTCAAGTTATAAATATATAACTAAGACTCGTAATAATTATTCTAACTTGTCGAAATAATTTATCAAATTATTACAAGTTAACGATTTAATGAATAAACACAAGTAGGTTAAATATTAATGGTTATTTTTAAATTAAACTCATGTTAGGGAAAATTAGGGTTTCCATGTTAATATAAATATAATTACTATTAGAATAATTAATATTAACAATCATGATGAGCTTAACTCAATTTAGGGTTTCTAAACTCATATGGATAATTATTTGTCGAAAATAATTATTTACGTTTCGATACGTCGTAAAACGTTTTAAGTCGTTTAAAAGATTTAATTTATTCCAAAAGTTTAATAAATAAATATTTGATCCTGTTAAAACGTTTTGATTATTTTGATTTATTTAAAATAATCACAAATGTTTAAAATATGATTTTCATAATTTCTATAAGTCTCTTGATTTTATTCTTATAAAATCATTTTTAAATAACTTTATTTATCAAATAAAGCTAGAGTTATTGTAAGGAATATTGCGCTTGGAAGATTTCCGGCTGAATGCCAATTTTACTATGTTCCGGCTGAAGTTGAAGTTGAAGCGGAATTCTCATTTCAAGCGGAACTGGCAGTTCAAGCGGAAAGAAGTAGTTTTGTCCCTTAGCGAATATTCCGGGTGAACTCGATTATCCACCAGATAATGAGTTCAACCGGACTTTTCCTGAGATGTCTTTTCAGCAAGTCCAATCCTGCAAAAGCTTCTCGTATGCTTCTATATCTGATTCAAGCCGCTCTCCTAAAGTAGTATGTTGCTGCAAACACGCAAGATATTCCTGTTGCCGATGTTTATTCTTTTGGTAGTTTGTATTTGACTTTCTAGTTTACGGTCTAGATTAGATCGCATGAGATCAATGGCTGTCATTGATCTCATCTGCACTATATATAGCTTAGTTAGCTCTTAGTTTACACACAGTTGTCATCATCTGTAACATCCCGGTTTCGAAATAACTTGAACTCATATTATTATATTTGTGTTTTTATTTGAGTTTGGTGAAATAAGCGGATTAAGATGGTTCCGGGTTAATTAACGGGGTTTTCTAGTTAAAAAGTTAACTTTATTAATAGATGAGAAGAATAAAGAAAGTTAGAGGGTTAATTGGGTAAATAAGGGTTTTTTGGCCAAATTTTATAAGAACATGAAATTAGAGGGACCATAAGTGAAATAAGGAGGATAAAACAAGTCTGGGATTACCCAGACCTGTAAATCGCGACCAGAGAGGGAGAGTGGGGAGAAGGCCAAGTTCTTGAGGAGAAACCATAAATTAAAGCTGTTAGTGGTGGTTTTTGGCAAGGGGAATCCGAAATCCTGCATAGGGAGGTCCATAACTCGTGATTTTGGGGTCTCCATTGAGTATTCTTAGTCAAGTAAGTGTTTTTGATGATAGGGTAAATATAGGGGCTTCACCTAGAGGTGAAATTGATGCTTGATTCTGTGTTGTTATGTGTTTATATGTCTAGATGAAGCTAAATTACTGCTTGCATGGCTGAATTTGTGTGTTGTTTATAGAGGTTGAGGTGGAGGTCAAACCCCACCTCATGGATTTCGACATCCATGGTGGATGGGTGATGTGGGTTGGTTATTTGAGCTCCATGTATGCTAGTAAACTGCTATGAGTAATTGGTTTAGTGTAAAAAGCTGAAAATTTTGTAGTATGATGATTTGTGGGTATAATGTAAGCATGAAAGCTTCTAAACTTGTAGAACACCAAGTATGCACATAAGGTGTTTGATGAAATGCTTGAATGAAGAATAATTCTGTGTATGAGTTGAATATTGGTGAACCAAGCTGTGATATATATTATAGAATACATATATGATGAAAATGGATAGGATGAAAGATTGTAGGCTACTCATTAAGTAGGATTCAATATGAGCACCTAAGGTGTTTGAGGAAATGCTTGAATGAGAATGCACTTGTGTGTATGCTAATTTCATGAGTTGTTTAGATGATTGTATGATAATTGTGTGACCCATGAATATGCAATGGTGATCTAAACAATGTAATGGATATAGGTGAAGCGAGTGGAACTACAAGTCACCAACGTGAAGGCAAGAATAAAGCTTAAAGGTAACACGTAGTAGCTAGTGATTGGTGTTAACTAGTTGGTTACAATTTGATGTTAGAGCAGGAAATTTGATGAGTTTTATGTGTTGTGGGTAATGGGTAATCAAACAGAGAAGTTGGTTATGTAAATGACTAACTAGGATCGTAGTATATGACCCATATTGGGTTGAGCTGAATGTTGTGGCAAGACGAGAACTATGAGAGTCTTGGGGATCTCGAATTGTCCCAACATTAAATTTAAGTGGATTAGCACATAGTGTGTGTGTGCTAAGGGGAAAATTATAATGGAGGAATTTAATTGAAGGCATAAACTTAAGCTGATCTTGTGACTTGTGTGCTAACGGGTCAAACGGGTCGGGTAAGAAGTTCTATTTCCTTATTCGGAATAACGAATTCGGATATGACATTTGTGAATTTGGGTGAAACATTGATATTGCAGGTAACTATAAGCTCATGGTGCTAAAAATCCAGGTTTGATAGTTTGGTGGTTAACCAAACTGAAAAAATGCAGAAAAATGGCTAAGTATGGGAAAACTGGCCTGGAGCCCTGGAAATCAGGCTCCAGGCGTATCGCCTGGAAGTCCAGGAGCTCCAAGCGATACGCTTGGAGCTGCTGGCCGGGTTTTTGTTTTGTTTTCTTGTTTTTAATTGATGTATTGTGCTGAATGCTGATATGTGCCACCAATACTAATGTGTTACTGGTGTTGTTGGCAGGTAATCGATAGTCGGCGGGTCGGGATCGAATCGAAGACTTTTGGAACCGAACATCATGTATTTTGGGAATTTAGCTTATATGCTTGTAATGGTTAGTGTTAGCAAGTAAACTAGCAAATACTTAACGGCGTTAAACGCTTGATCTTTTGTAAATGTGGCTTGTGTGTTGAATGATGGTCTAAGTATAAAACGAAATTTTCAAACTCTGATTTTCATGACGTGTAATATGATGAAATGGGATTGGGGCCTTACATCATCGTTGTTATCAGTTCTTGAACAACTTGTAATAGTGTAGCTTTGAGTTAATGCAAATAATGCCGAGTATTTGATACTTTGTTGTTACTATAGTTTTGCAAATCAAGCATTTACATTATACACAAGAACTAAACATCGCTTAAGTAAAGTGAAATATAACTTTAATTCCGCAGGGTTATATTTGCAAGTAAAGGGCTTTGTTTTAGTTTAACTCTAACTTTTAACGATCCTACAAGTGGTATCAGAGCTTTGGCTCTCACTTTGAAGACTTTCTGTGCTTCAAAGTTGATACTTTACTTGCTTGCTTTACAAGCTTTGCTTTCTTATCTTTCTAAAAGTTTTCAAAATGAGTGATTTCAGTTTAAGTTGCCCAAATGGTACTTCCAACAAACCACCAATGTTCACTCCTGATGACTTTGGTACCTGGAAACTCAGGATGGAAGGTTTTGTTAGGATTTTGGACCGTCGTATTTGGAAATCTTTCACTGAAGGACCTTACTCACCCATGGTTTCATCTGCTGATGATACAGAAGTCAAGATACTAAAACCACTAGATAAATATGTTGAATCTGACTTTACTGCTCTCGAATTTGACCATAAGGCATATTGGACTCTACAGGCTGCACTTCCTAATTCTATTTTAAGTGGGTTTAAAGGATATAAAACTGCATTTGACCTGTGGAATGCCTTAAGTGAAATGTATGAAGGAACCAGTGAAGTTAAAGAAAACAAGAAAGATGTCTTAAAACAGAAGTATGAAAACTTTACTTTCAAATCTGGTGAAACAATGACAAACCAGTACTTAAGATTTGTTGCTTTGCTTGATGAACTCCAAAAAGTAGATGTAAAACTAGACCAAGTAGATGTTAACAGAAAATTCCTACGTTCCCTGCTTTCTGCGTGGACAGTTTACACAGTAAACATCAGGGAATGCAAAAACTTGAAAAAGATGAGACTCAGTGAACTTCATGGCATACTTAGTGCCTATAAAATGGAACTAGATCTTAAACAAAGCTCATCTTTTGAGTCAACTCAGCTGTTTTCATCTGCACTAGTAACTACTGATTTTAACAATCAAAGGTCTTCAAACTCATCATCATATCAGTCACCTATTGTCAGTTTCCCTGAGACACCAAGGTGTCAAGAAAGTTTTTCAAACACGTTTGAAAACTCTCACAATGCTCATGTAGCAACTGATTCTTACCAAGGCTTCATACCTGAAGATCTTGAGTGTATAGGTGCTGATGACTTGGAGGAAATGGACATAATGACTCAACTTGCTATGGTTTCTGTCAGAGCTCAAAGGTTTTACAAAAGAACTGGTAGAACCTACAAGGGAGCAAAAGATGCTCACATAGGCCTTGACAAGAGCAAAGTTAAATGCTATAACTGTCACCAACTTGGTCATTTCGCAAGGGAATGCTCTCAACTAAGAAGAGAAGGGCAGAATCAGAGTCATGTCCAAGGGAAAAATCATGGAGGAAGCAATTCAAACAACAACAATTCTGGAAACAACTCAGGTTCTCACCCCACCCCACCAAAGCCAACCGGAAATCAAAACCACCAGAATGTGGTAGCTGCTGTTGCAAATCAAACCTCATGTGTTGAATGGGAAGATTTCGTTGCTGAGTTTGAGCCTATCAACCATGCTTTGATGGCCAAACAAGACTCCACCTTAGATCAGGTAAACTCTATCCCTAAGAAAGTCCTAGAAAATCTATGCAGCCCTGCCTGCATAGAACAAGTGGCAAAGTACCGAAATCACAACACTGACTTGATTGATGAAGTTTGTAAAACCATGGAGCGACGGATCGATTGCTAATCACGTGATAATGAGATGAAGACGAGATCAAACAAGTATATACAAATGAAATTTGTATTAATAAGCCTTGAGAGCACACACACAGAAACACACACAGAAATGTAGAATATGACTTGAAGTTCTCTATCAGTTCTTATGCTCTCAACACAAACTACCTATTTATAGGTAACTTAAACTGGCCGGCGTATCACCCAGCGTACCAACTGGTACGCTGCACCAACTGGTCCGGCGGACCATGTGGTACGCCCAGCAGCCTAACTAGACTCACACAAGCTCTTAACAGATACAATACACGAGACACAATGTAGCATAAGAATATGCTTCTACAAACTCCCCCTTAACGTGTAGTGTATCTATTCTAACTAAATCTCTAGTCTTCAATCTTCAACAATGTTGCATCCGATCGTCAACTTGAAATCTTGTCAGAAATAGAGCGTGCATGGCTGGATCATTCTTGAATAAACCTTTGACCTTTAAAATCCACTTGAGAATGATATAACAAACTCCCTCTTTACACCATGCTCGAGTCTTGACACACAGAACCTGCGACTTTAGAAGACAAAAAGTGCAGTTTTTGTTTTCTGTTCAAATTACCAAACTTAATTTAATCTTGGTGCAAAACTTCTCTTTGAGAATCCAAGATATTGATTTTGTATCAAGTGTTGATCAATCGAAAACAACTAAGAAATAAAATCTTTTTGGCTTTTAGAAACTTTAGATCAAAACACACCTAAAATTTTATTTATTTTTATTTTTCAAAGTTATGCTAAAACACACCAAAAATCTTTTTGAATTTTACTAAAATAGAAATATAAATGCAATACAAAATGACACTCTATTTTTGGCATTTTGCGAGAAAGATCACGACACGAGATCATATCAGACATAACGCATCTAGCACATTTCAATTTCGGCCCTTATCAGCATGCAAGACAAGATAATCGCAAATACAACATTTATGTTTATTTCAGCATGCACCAATCATTTTTTATCGTTTTCAGATATGCTTAAGGTAATATTATCATGCACTGATAACTCGGCCTCCACTCTATCAGAAATACTAGCAAATCATCATGTTTATCCTATAGAAGCAAATTTTCTTAGAGATTTAATCATCCTTGATGAGTCATGCAAAAATAAAGCAGAACCTCAAATACCTAGCAATCAGGTCGGTCTTGAGGACACGCAGAGAAAGCCCAAGTATTTGAGAAAATAAGAAAGCAAAACAAGTTGAAATTGTATAATCCAACAACAATCAGGTCGATACTTCCGTATACGCAGAGAAAGTCCGATGAATTATACGAAACACCAAAGAAAATAAAGCAGAACGTCAAACGTACAACAATCAGGTCGATCTTTCGATACGCAGAGAAAGTCCGATCGTTTGACAAAATAAAGAAAATCAAACAAGTTTAAATCTTTCAAAATGAAAACATGCATTCATCAGGATATCTCTTTATTCTTCTTTTGGAATCATCACACAACATTCATCAAGAAGCAAATAACCAAAGATCATCAGGCAAGCTTTATGTTTATATCTTACTTGCAGATATCAGATTAGTCATGCACATTCACAGATTATGCAAGTACCTACAGCCTTTAGACTTAGTCTATCCATGGCAGATAACATATATGCTGATGTACCATCATTTCTCGCTTTTGTCGGATCAATTTCTCAATTTTTCATTTTTTTTATATTTTCCAATTTCTCCCCCTAAAATTCAAACAAACACTATTTTTTTTTTAATTTTCTCCCCCTAAAAGTATGTACAACTACAAAATGTAAACATATGAATAAGAAAGAAAATTGATCGACCAACACTGACACTTTGCAGTTGTAGTTTTGGAAAAATCGGTTAAAAAACAATTTGAAAATGATATGTCATTGAAACACTAAATTAGGCAAGTTCTTCACTACTAGCAACATATGCATAATAGGTCTTCTTGAAGAAACCTGCAGACACCTGATAAAACATTAGTAGTTTTGGGATCGGCCCGAGTCAACAGCCTCGGGTCGCCCGGTGTCTTCAACATGGTCTTTGTTTGCCAAGGAAACAACTCGTGGTTTCCATATCAGAGACGATTGAAAACTTTTCAATGAACCCACAAAATTATCAACTTGCGTCTTTGCCCAAGACGACTTACTAGTCGATTTGTACATCGATGGTTGTGGTTCATAAAAAATATGACCATTTAAATCCACATATTTAGCAGTTTTGTGCACATAGGAGTGAGTGCTCGCATTCGTAGGACAATGTGCAGCAAGATGCCCTGGTTTACGACATGCATAACACTTCCTTTGAAAAACATTAAGGGAACTGCTACCCAGATTTGATTCAAAAATTTGATTTTTATCAACAAAATTCTTTAGATTTCTCTTGTCCTGTTTGAACACATCATGATAACCAAAAATATTTTCTGAACCAAAGGAATCAAGGAAATCGTCTGAAGACTCATACCTTGGAGGTGGACTTCGTGAAGAATAACCAGAACTATAAGAAGATCCTCCAGAATAGTAATCAACATTCTTTGATTTGAACACCGTTTGTTTCTTCTGCTTTGATTGATTCTTAGGAACTGAAACCTTCTCCTTCAGCTGCTTCTGTGAATGATGAACTGGTTCGTCTTTAACAACATACCCCAATCCTTTGTGTTTGTAACCACGAACCTGTGAAGAACTCGACGAAGATTCTGGAACATTTCGTGCTTTAGCTGCGCTAGTGAACTTAGCTTTAATATCTCGCAATTTGTTATCCTGAATCAAAGTTTTTTCTTCTTCAACAGCAGATGTAGAGATAGAAGCAACTTTCTCACAAATCTTTTCCTCTTCCAAAACTTTGGAAGTTGAAACAAACTTTGGAGCTTCACCCAATTTCTTCTCCTTTTTCTTAGATTTGTGTTTCTTCTTCGTTGTTGGAGTTGCAAATTTAGAGTAATCTTGCACTTCAGCTCTTGGATCAAATGACACAGATGGAGGATTTAAGATAACCACCGGAGCTGGAACAGAATGCAAGTCCTCTAATTTCACACTATCGTCACTCTTCTCCTGATTGTAAATGTAATTCAGTAAAGTAGGAGACATAGCTGAATTCTTTACTTGTTTTTGAAGAACAAGAATCTCAATTTTCAACTCAGAGATCTTGACTTGAGCATCCATCAATTCTTTTTGAATATCAATAAATTGATCTGACAACTCATTGTATTCTGACTTTAGTTGTCTTTTTGTATCACAAATTTCCATTAACTCAGCATGAACTTTTTCCCACTTCTTTGTGTAATAAGCAACATCTTTTGTTAAAATTCCATTCTTCTCACGAGCCTGAACATTTTCATCTCTAAGCTTTGAAAGTTCCTCTTTAAGTTCTATAACTCTATCTTGTAATTCAGAAATCACTGCTTTATGAACATTTTCAGCAGCAGTAACGTCATCAAAAGCCTTTTGAAGTTCAACATTAGATTTCAGAAGAGATTCCACTCTAGCTGTTGATTTCTCGAATAGATTATCAAAATCTCCAATAACATCCTTTGCTTCAGTTTCCCATTTTTCAGCACTTTGAACCAGTTCTGTATTGACTCTTTCTAAATCAGCACATCTTTGTTGTGAACATTCTAATTCAGCTTTAACAGCTTTGAGTTCTTCAGAGATCAAACCATCTCTGCTAACAAAGATTCATATTTTTCTTGAAACTCTTTTGTCACTTCTGCAGTACCATCTTCCACAACTGTTTCATATGAACTTGTGTCTGAATCTGAATCATGTAATTCGTGAAAAACAACTTCGGCAAGAAGTGCAGATTCATCAGGATACAATTTAACATACTGTTTTAGATCAGCGTTATACACCATGGCAGGTGATGTCTTGTAGATAGAATCTGTAGAACCATCTGCATTGAGAGTTGCAGTTAATGCTATCTGATTCTGTCTCTCTTCAATTATTGCTATATCTCTTTCCCAATCATATCCTTCAGCCGTGTATGAAGTCAAAGCTTGTGATTTAGAATTGTTTGTTGAAGACGAGGATGCAGATACTTTTGAATTGTTACATTCACGAGCAAAATGTCGAACTTGTGAACATTTGAAACACTTAACTTTGGATTTATCCAATCCAAGTTTTCCTCCTGGAATAAAAGATTGTTTACCATGCTTCTTCATGTATCTCCTACCTCTTTCAACAATCATAGCAAATTGCCAATGTAAATCTAACTCGTTCAAATGATCATCATTCAACTCACCTAAGTCATTTGCAACCAAATCAACTTCTCCAAGTTTCCCAAAAATTGAACCATTTGACGATGATATAAATGCAGATAACAATGAAGCTAAATCCTCAGATGCCTTATCAGGAATTGTAGACTTTGATGATCGGTTTGGACTTGTAAAAGTACAACCTGGAGAATCACCATAACTCTCAGTTTTTCCAGCAAGAAATGCAGTACTAGGACCTTCACTGTAAATGTTTGCCTTTTTAGCATTTATGGTAGAATCATTTTCACCACGATATGCAGCTGGATTCTGTACTTGTGCAGGCATGGATTTGTTGACACTCAACTCCATATCTCTTCCTTGTATCTGCTCAATCAAATTGATGAATGACAACCCTGAAAATTCTTTATCATGAGTAATCATCATTACATAATTCTCCCATTTTTCAGGTAATGCCTCTAGTATCTTCTCTTTCAGATCAGCTTCTTCCTTTTTGATGCCAACTAAAGCCATTTCACTTAATAAATGTGAAAACCTAGTGATAAGCTTTGAAATATTCTCATTTGGATAATGCTTGAAATTGTCGAACTCTTTTCTTAGAACCTTTTGTTTGCTTTTCTTGAATTGATCATTACCCTCACATCGTTTTTGAATTGCATCCCACAATTCTTTTGCAGAAGTATACGCAGAAAATTGATGTAATAAGTCGGAAGGTAATGCCATCGTTAAAGCACCATAAGCTTTTTGTTCTGCTTGATATGCCTTCTTTTGCTCACCAGTAAGACTTTGTTGCAAAACTGGCCTTCCATTTGTTCCTGTTGGATACTCGTATAGATTATTGGAAGATATCCAAAAATCAACATCATTAGCACCAACGTATGCATTGAATCGCTTCACCCAACTATGATAATCTTCCAATCTGAGCAATTTCGGAACTTTCTGACTTGTTCCTATTTCATTATCATAGTTAATGATAGCTTGCATCGTGTTTTGAATCACAGAAAACGCTTGAAAATCCGACATATTTTCCGATATATGACACTTCAAAAACTTCGAACTCAAAAAATGGAGGTCTTCCAAGCGGATTTAGGGGGTCAAAACTTGTCGGTACTGGCCGTAGGCAGGTACAAGTCCTAGATCTCGTCGATACGAACGTTTTGGCTGGTATTGGGTTCCGTAACTCTTAACGGTTCTCAAGTTACGTCAGTTTTAGTGATGAACACTTTTCTGCCAGCGGACCAAACCAAAAACAGCGGACCAGATTTGTATTTGCAGATCATAAACGGACCAGATCAATCTCAGCGGACCAGATTATACGGATCGGATTTATAACCAGCGGACCAAATTGTACTAGCGGATCAGATTGATCCGGCGGACCAAAACTGGTACGGCGGACCAGATTTTTTTCAGCGGATCACACTGATACGCTATAACCGCCACAGACCATCTGATGAAGATTGCCTAGCGGACTAGTCGGCGGACCAGATTGTTCATCCGACGGATCAGTCGTTTTTCATGCAGATTTCAACTGATTTCGCAAATTTTGACAAATTGAACTTAAATTTGCTTCACACAGATGCGCAAAACTTAACAGGAACACTCGAAAATCATTATTTACCTTGGAAACACCCGGAATTGGAAGAATTTGATGAAAAATGCTTCAAAACCCACTTTTTCTCTCTAAAAATCTCCAAAATCACAGCATATGATCAGCAAATGGAACCAGATAGCTCTGATACCACTTGTAAAACCATGGAGCGACGGATCGATTGCTAATCACGTGATAATGAGATGAAGACGAGATCAAACAAGTAAATACAAATGAAATTTGTATTAATAAGCCTTGAGAGCACACACACAGAAACACACACAGAAATGTAGAATATGACTTGAAGTTCTCTATCAGTGCTTATGCTCTCAACACAAACTACCTATTTATAGGTAACTTAAACTAGCCGGCGTATCACCCAGCGTACCAATTGGTACGCTGCACCAACTGGTCCGGCGGACCATGTGGTACGCCCAGCAGCCTAACTAGACTCACACAAGCTTTTAACAGATACAATACACGAGACACAATGTAGCATAAGAATATGCTTCTACAAAGTTTCAAACCTAAATGAGTTAAAGGAATGTTTTAAGAAAACTGAATCATCATACATTTCAAAAATTGAAAATTTAACCAAAGAGTATGAATAGTTAAAACAAACCAACTCAGTGCTTGAAACTCAGCTTGATGACTTGCTCTCAAAGCTTGAGAAGTCAAGAAACGAAACCAAAGATGCTAAGGTTGAGGTGGATGTTCTTGAGATCAAGCTGAAAGATGCTTTGTTTACTTGTGATAAATTCCAAGCAGAAAACAAAAAGGCTGAGAAACTGTGGATGGGAGGGATGTATGGTAAAGCAGGTGTTGGGTATAACTGTGTTGAACCACCAATTGAATACTCACCTGTAATCAAACCAATTGATGCCTTAAAATCTGAATGTAAAGTTAGTCTCACAGTTGATGACATTTCATCACAGTCAAGTTCTGAAAACACTGTTGAGTCTAAGAAAACTGAAGTCACTGTTGCAAGCTCATCTGCTTCAGCTGACCAATCAAACATTTTAAAACCATCAATTGCTGTTCCTCCACCAACTGTTTATGAACCCAAGGATTCAAAAGTTGGAGGAAAGCTGCCTGAGAAACCAAAGGGAAGTCAAACTCAAAGATTGGGTCAACTAAATTTCAACTAAGTAACCAAACTTGAGTCTCCCAGAAATTTTGAAAACAAAGTTGTTGAATGCATGTGCTGCGGTGAACAAGGTCACCTAGCTGCTGTATGCCAGTTTAACCCAATGAGTAAAGTTAAACAATTTTTGATACCAAAACCTGTTTTGCAACCAAAAGCTAATTTTCAAAAGAAACTCACAGGAAGAATTTCACCTATGAAATGTCACACAATGAAGCATATTGGATCTGAATCCAACAGGGTGTTAATTGGTAATGATAAAAATGGAAGTTTCTCTGTTTTAAAGAAAAATCGTTTTCCGGCTGAAGTTCAAGCGGAACATTTTTCCGCTCGAACTCAAGTTCAACCGGAAAACAAATCTCAACCCAGATCAGCTACTGCTCCGAAGCAGAGACCACATGTACACTTTGCTGATGGGTTTGAGCATTTTGAAGCTCAAGGAAGAAGAAATCCTTCTAGAGGAAATGTTACCTCTAGAGAAAACTTTTCAAGAAACAGCAAATCTAACCAACCTGAAACTGTCTTTGCTAATAATTCAAGTGGAAATCACTGTGTTCCACTTCAGGGGGAGAGTTCAAATCAACACAAACACTTTCCACAAAGATTTTCAAAATCACCTGAGAGAACTAAGTTGGTCAATCAAGAAAATGAAAAATTTAAGAAATTAACCAACAAGCAAAGGAAGTTTAAAGAGTATAGGGATAGAAAAATTGTTGAAAGAAAGAACACCAAAGGTGAAAGGTCTAGTCAAACAAGTACTCAGTATGAGAACTTAAGTTTTGACAATGATGATCTGCTTAATGAAGCTCCAGTTCTATATACTTTAGTACTCAAAGAGTACAAGTACAATGATGCTTATGGCAGACCCAAGACCACTCAGGCTTGGGTCCCCTATAGAAATTAATCAATTCTGATGTGTGCAGGTGCAAAATAAAGGCCAAAATAGCCTATGGGTAGTTGATAGTGGATGCACTTGCCACATGACAGGGAATAAGCACATTCTGGAAAATACAAAAAGAATCAATGGAGGACCAGTTGCCTTTGGAAGCACAAAAGGCCATATCACAGCACAAGGTGATGTGACAAATGGACTGGTAAAATTTGACAGAGTCAATTTTGTTGATACATTGAATTTCAACTTGCTTAGTGTCTCACAATTGTGTGACAAGAATCTGTATTTAATGTTTAATGAGAAAGAGGCCATAGTCCTCAAACCTGGTGTCAAAATTCCTAATGATTTAATAATGCTAAAGGCACCCAGGAGAGATGGATTATACATTTTGGATATGTCAGTTGCTACACCCTCATGTGGCACTGCTTGTTTTGTATCCAAAGCCTCAGTTGACGAATCTGATCTTTGGCACAGGAGGTTAGGTCATGTGAACTAGAAAAACATGAACAGAATTGTGAATCTTGGCTTGGTTAAGGGTCTTCCTAACAAGCATTTTGCATGTTCTCAAAACTGTGTGCCTTGTCTCAAGGGCAAGCAACACAGAACATCCTTTAAGCCAAAAGTTGAATCTTCTATTTCAAAACCTCTAGAGCTGCTGCACATGGATCTTTTTGGTCCAACTAGAGTAATGAGTTTAGGAAAAAGGTCATACTGTTTTGTTATAATTGATGATTTTTCAAGATATACTTGGGTTTTCTTTCTCAAAACAAAAGATGAAACTGCTGAATTGTTGAAAACTCTTGTAATTAGTTTATAAAATCAATCAAATCTCAAGGTCAAAACAATCAGACGTGACAATGGAACAGAATTCAAAAATCATATTTTGAATACATTTTGTGAGGAGAAGGGAATTGTGCGACAAATTAGTGCTCTTAGAACTCCACAGCAAAACGGTGTTGCTGAAAGTAGAAATAGGACATTGATTGAAGCTGCCAGGTCAATGCTGGCAGACTCCAAGCTCCTTGTGATATTTTGGGCAGAAGCAGTAAACACTGCTTGTTATGTCCAAAACAGGATCTTAATTATCAAGGGAAAGAATAAAACACCTTATGAGCTTTGGAGAAAAAGAAAGCCAAATATTTATTTCTTTAAGCCATTTGGTTGTCCTGTCACTATCTTAATAACCAATGAGTCATTGCCTAAATTTGCTGAAAAGGCTGATGAAAGTTATTTTGTTGGGTACTCTGGTGTGTCAAAAACATATAGAGTATACAACAAGAGAACTAAGGTTGCTGAAGAAACCATAAATGTATCCTTCAATGAAAAATCTCTCAACAATTTTAAGTCTCAGCCCAGTTGGTTATTTGATATTGATGCACTAACTACTGCCTTTAACATAACTGTTGATAAGCCTATGAGCTCTTTAGTGCAGGAACAAAATTGTAATAGGTCTGCTGATAAGCATTGGAAGAGCAATCAATCTGCAAATGAGAAGCCAATCTTCTTCTCTTCCATGAGCTCTCAACCTATTTTTCCTAGAAATGACAAGAAACAAACTGAAATAATTCAAACTGAAGAAGAAATTCTTCCGGTTGAAGTTCAAGCTGAACCAATTTCTCCGGTTCAAGTTCAGCCGGAAAACCCAATTTCAGAAACTGAAGAGAACACTGAATCAGGGTCAAATGAAGCTAATAGCACATCAAATGTGCTTAATTTAGAGCATCTAACCTACAATTCAGACATCAATTCTCATGAATCAGTTGGAGTTTCAGATCCTGTGTCACAATTTGAAAATGTTGAGTTTGATCACAGCCTTCCTCAGCTCAACATACCCTCAAATGGAAGAAGCCATGAATTTCCTATGTTTCTTGATAGAAGAATCAACAAAGATCATCCAGCAGGAAATATTATTGGAGAAGCTTCAGCTCCTGTGTTAACAAGAAGTAGATCCGCAAATGCAAACATCTGTTTGCATGCTGCATTTTTGTCTCAAGAAGTGCCCAAGAAGGTAACAGATGCCTTGGAAGACAACAGCTAGGTAGAGGCAATGCAGGAAGAACTATTTCAGATCAACAAGCAAAAGGTTTGGGAATTGGTAGATCTGCCTGATGGAGCAGAACCAATTGGAACAAAGTGGGTGTTCAGAAACAAGAAAGATGATAGGGGAATTGTCATAAAAAATAAAGCAAGACTGGTTGTGCAAGGCTATGTACAGGAAGAAGGAATTGATTATGATGAAGTATTTGCACCAGTAGCTAGGTTGGAAGCAATCAGAATCTTCTTAACCTATGCTGCATTCAAAGACTTCCAGGTGTTTCAAATGGATGTCAAAAGTGCTTTCCTGTATGGCCTCCTGGAACAAGAGGTATATGTCAACCAACCTCCTGGTTTTGAAGACCCTCACCATCCTAACAAGGTGTGCAAGCTAATCAAAGCTTTGTATGGTCTCAAACAAGCACCTAGAACCTGGTATGAAACTCTTTTTAACTATCTTCTAGAGAATGGCTACAGGAGAGGGGCTATTGACAAAACACTTTTTGTTAAAACTGTTGGTAATGATATGTTGATGGTACAAATTTATGTTGATGATATTATTTTTGGTTCATCTAACACTGTTTTGTGCAAGGAGTTTGAAACTTTGATGCAGTCTAAATTTGAAATGAGCTCCATAGGAGAATTAACATTCTTCTTAGGACTACAAGTGAAGCAAACTGCAGATGGAATCTTTTTGAACCAATCAAAGTACATCCAAGACATGCTGAAGAGATTTGACATGATAACTTGCTCAAGTGCCAAAACTCCCATCTCCACTTCCCACAAGTTAACCAATGATTTAAGTGGCAAGCCAGTGGATGTGCACTTGTACAGAGCAATGATAGGCTCACTGATGTATCTCACAGCTAGCAGACCTGACATTATGTTCAGTGTTTGCTTATGTGCTAGATATCAGTCATCACCAAAGGAGTCACATATGCTAGCTGTTAAGAGAATCTTCAAGTATCTGAAGGGGCAACCAAAACTGGGTTTGTGGTATCCCAAGAACTCTGATTTCTCTTTCAGAGCATTCACAGACAGTGATTATGCTGGTTGTGACATTGATAAGAAATCAACATCAGGTGGATGTCAATTCCTAGGTGAAAGACTTGTCTCTTGGCAATGCAAGAAGCAAACCTGTGTTACCACTTCAATTGCAGAGGCTGAGTATATTGCCGCCTCAAGTTGTTGCAGCCAAGTCCTTTGGATCCAAAATCAAATGCTTGACTATGGGATCACATTCATGGAAACTCCTATCCTTGCAGACAACAACAGTGCCATCTCAATCATCAACAACCCAGTGAAGCACTCCAAAACCAAACACATTGACATAAGGTATCATTTTATTAGAGATTATGCAGAAAAGAATTTGATCAAGTTATTCAAAGTTCATACTGATCATTAGTTGGCAGATCTGTTTACAAAAGCCTTTGATGAGGCAAGATTTTTCTATCTCATCACAGCCATCGGGATGATGAATTTTGAATAAAAACTTTTCACAATTTCCAAATAAAAGAGAGACATGTGCTTAAGAGCCCGTCTCTTGATACAAAAAGAAAAAGAAAAAGAAAATTTCTTGTGAAAATTTCAGTTCATAGTCTGTAACCTCTGATACACTATGAAAATTTATCACAAATTTTCAAAAATCTTGTGTTTTGGTGTTCAGCTTCAAGTTCCGGTTCAACCTGTGAGTAAAACAACTTTCGGAACTCACCGGGTGAACTTGAACTGGAAAAATGCTTTGAAAATGTCGTGGAAAATATTTTTGAAAACAATTCTTCCAAGCAGAAAAATCATTCGCTTGAAATTCAACCGAAAGAAATATGGTTTTTAAAATAAAGGAGAAATGGGTTCCGCTTGAACTTCCGGGTCAACAAAGTCATAGTCTCATTTAATTACCCGGAAGGCACAACTTTCTAAGCGGATATACATTTATTTACCCATTAAGTTTTTAACTGATTAAAATCCGAGGTTTCAGTAAATTTACTTTTGGATAAAGACATGCTTTAACCAGTTGTACCGTATAACCCATAAAGCACCTGTCCCATCAGTCACTGAACCGTCTGTTTTAATTCTCTCTCCTCCACGTCATCACCGAAAAGGTAAAAAGCCCTAATTTACCGTTGATTTCCCCATTTCTCTCAATCCCAATCAGAAATTACTCCCAAATTTCTCTCAAACCCTCTCCGATAAACTTCCGATTAACCGTCAATACTCTCCAAACCTGTATCAACAATGGCTCCCAAAGCAAAGGCGAGTGGCAAGAAGCCCATCAGTGATTCCAAGTTCCCAGTAGAACATAACTTGGTGGCGTACCTAGAACCACCAAGCAAGACTGACGTCTACAACGGCATGATAGACTTCATCAAAAGATCTCATCTTCATCATGCGCTCACTGTTGAAGCCGAAATTTTTGAAGAAATTATGAAAGACTTTTGGTTTCATGCTAGGGTTACCGAAGGCGAAAATGGTAGTGACAAAATTGTGTCAACAGTTCAGGGGAAAGATGTAGAAATTGATGAAGCTAAAGTACGAAAGTTGTTGAAATTAAGGGATGAAGGTGGATATGAAGTGGTTGATCACAAGAAATATCTCCACTTGTTCAGAGATCTTGGATATGGTGGTTCCCTGCAGAGCAAAACCATCAAGAAAGGGCAGTTACCATACAAATGGAGGATTTTGGCTCACACAATTTTGGTGTGCTTGTCTCCAAAGAAGGGCGGATTTGACGAACTTGCCAGTGAACAGGCCTCTGCCTTCTATGCTGTGGTAAAAAAGTGAAAACTTTAACTTTTCTAAGCTCATTTTCAAGCCCTAAAATCTAATGTCCAACCTGAATATATCTACCTGTACCCCAGATTTTTAACTTACATTCTCAAAGAAGAGTACCCCCACATTGTTTGGCTTGGTACAATTTTGCACTCTAAACTTCTGAATGAGAAAACTTTTTCAAACTTGGCTTTAAACAAGACTGCATTTCTTGGAAGGGACACTGACTATCCCTTACCAATTCCAAGGCAGTTTCCAGATGAACCTGCTACTATAGAGGTTCAACCGGAAACTGTAGCAGCAACTGAGCCCCAAGCTCAAGATGACAGAGCTATAGACCCAATAGCCTCTAATCCCACATCTATCCCAGCTTCCTCTACCATCAAAACTTTTCAATCCAAAAAGAGGAAAGCTCCCACAAATACTACCAGTGCCACTTCCTCATCAAACTCACCTCATGTCATATTCAAAAGACAGAGAAATGTGGTCACTAGGTCTCCTCCACTTAGCTCCACCAACCAACCCGAAGCTTCTAACCCCGTCCAAGGCAAAAAGCCTAAACGGAAACTGGTCAAATTGGTATTTTCTCTTAGGGATGAACCTTCATTTAAGGGGGAGTCATTAGAAGCAGATGTACCTTCCCCATCTGAACATTTTCACCCCTACAACCCCCCCTGTCACCTAGGAGTGACAATGCTCTCAATCTTGGCTTAGATGAAGGTGTTATTAACTCACCTACCTCATTACATGAGAACATCCTGATAGGCCAGGACCCTGTAGCATTGTACCCCCACTCCTCACCGGAGGTGAATCTCAGGAGTCAAGAAGAGATTCATGCAAAAAGGGCTGCTGCTGCCCAAGGATCCCCACTGGATCTTGGTGTCAACAGTAACATCAATAAGACCCAATTTGCAGCAATCTTCTCTGAATCAGAACCTGGAAGTCCTTTATTGGAACCAAGGGTTGCTGAAACAGATGAAGAGAATCCCAGGTGCCAAGAAGCCATGGGTACCAATGCTGATCAATCTAGGATTGATAGCTTGGTTTTGTCCAAGGATGCTGGTAAAAAGCCAGTTGAGGACAGTTATACACTACCTGAATTGACGAAACTGTACCTATCTCTCCAAGCACAGGTTGATCATTTAAATGCAACTGTTGCTCATCTGGTGAAAGCTGATCCCATTCAAACTGAAGCAGGTCCTTCAAAGCCTATCAGAGAAGCTGATGAAGCAGTTATTGCTGATGAAGCTGATACTATCAAATTGGGGGAGAAGATGCCCTCAAGGCCTGTCATCACAGAGATTGAAGAAGTTGAGAGGATACCGGCTGAAGTTAGAGCCACAGCTTGTGAAAGAATTGGTGTCAACCCCTTCAGTGTAGAAGAAAGTTGGGTGAACATGAGATGCAGTCAACTGATTGCCATTTCTCCTTTTGAGGATCCCAACCTCACTGAGCTTGTACAGTCATCTATGCTGGTTGCTGGTGCTCTCCCTGAGCACATCAACATGATCACGACACTCCTCAAAGATGTCATTTTTCCGGCTGAAAGAGCCAGTGATCAAGTGGTAGGAAATATTGCCTCCACCAGCAAGGCAGCAAATGATGCTGAAGAAAGCACTGCAACTATTGCAGTTGCTTCACTAACTGAAGGAGAAGACGAAAATTTAATAGGTGAAGAAGAAGGCACAGAGGTGCTGGAGATTGCTGATAAAGAACCTGAAGTCACCCAACCTTAGGTGGTGACTGAAGGTCAAATTCCTGTTCAACCGGAAGTTCAAGTGGAAGCTGAGCTGAGTGTTCAACCGGAAACTCAAACTGTGACCCAGGTGGAAGTTCATGGCCCTAACAGTTCAATATTTGGGACTGACCAGCCATCTGTGGTTCAACCGGAAGAGCAAGGAAGTGAAGGAGCAGAGGATATAGCTGCTACATTGATAGCTATAAGGAGCACAGAGCCAGTTCAAACTGAAGAACCTGTTCAAGCTGATTTTGCTAAAACCATTCAACAGGTGACTCAAACTCCTGAAGCTAAGGCTATAGTAAAGATGGTAGAAGATGCCAAAAGGGCAGCAGAAGATGAGAGGCTTGCCAAAGAACTTCAAGAGGAATATGATCTGTATCTGCAAAACAGTGTATTTGAGAACTTACTTGAAAAAGCAAAGACAAGATCTTTCAATTGGAGACTAAAGGATTATAATTTGGATGCAGTGTCTGAGGCTGATAGGCAGAGAATGATCTCCATTGCCTCTCAATTGCCTACCAGGTTGACAAAGAATGATGAGAACTACATCTTACTGAAAAAAAATACAAAGGGCTCTTGTGGTTAGAAATTTGAAGACAGAGGAAGAGGTAGCTCAGATGCAAGTTAGGGGACTTTGCAGCTTGATAGATTCAATTTTTATGAGCTTAAAGGAGAAATTGTTGCTATCAATCCTAACTTGGTGATGCCTTCACCTTCAGAGCTCATCTCAGGTACAACAACTGTTAATGTTAAACCTGAATTTTCTGACATTGCAGATGTACAACCTCCACCTTCTTTCACTTATAACCCAAACCCAATGCCTACAACAGATCCATCTATCTTACAGTCACTTGCCATCACACCCTACAAACCTCCCTCCATCTCCAAGAAAGTTGCCACCAAATTTGCCAATCACAAGTACAGAACAGATAACTTTACTCCCATAGTTCCCCTCAGGAAGAAGCCTCCACCTACCATGGATTTCTCTGATATCTTTCCTCCTACTCCACCTTCAAGCCCCACTCCAGAAGCCAATAAACCACCAACACGAACTTCCCTGCCTCCTCTCACCATCAATGAACCCTCTACCACCATCACCAAACCTACTGAAGCTCAAACTGGCCCCTCTTCATCATCTGATAAAGGCAAGAGACCTATTGTGCAAGAATCTGCAAATGATTCTGATGAAGACAGGATGATAAGAAAAAGAAAAATGATGCATGCCATAAACAAAAGAGATCAAAGGCAGAAAAGAAAAGCTCCACCTAGAAAAAGGCAAATCGTGGGTTGGACAGTGGATGAAGCCACCTTTGATTTTACTTTCAAAATGGCAACTGGCACAACTCAAGTGGTAAACATTCACAAGGCCACTACATATCTTACTTTGCTGCAAATGACAGACATCATTCTGAAGCTTAGAGAAATTCTGAATCCCTCAAGGGCTGAGCACATGTTAAGACTAGTCATTGAGCCAACAGTGCTGGAATGCGGAGTGTTCTACAAAAGCAATTTAGATGATGATTCAGCAGAAGAAGAAGAAGAAGAAGAAGAAGAAGAGCCTGCAAGTGAAATAAAATTTATCATTTGGGAAGAGGAAGAGAAGCTATTTTATGTTCACAGAGCCGATGGCACCTTCACAATTCATGAGTCCATTTCTGTTCAAGAAGAGTGGAGCGAAATGGATTGGGAATCTTTCAAGCATGTGAAGTTGACCAAAACAAATTCAAAAGAGCTTTCTCAACACCTGGATGCCAACATCAGAACCACTGACAAGTAGGTTAAGGAGAAGAAGATTTTTGGGTACAAGTTAATTTTTGAAGATAAACATTGGAATTTGACAGCATCTGCGTAGGGGGAGATTGTAAGAATATTGCGCTTGGAAGATTTCCGGCTGAATGCCAATTTTACTATGTTCCGGCTGAAGTTGAAGCGGAATTCTCACTTCAAGCGGAACTGGCAGTTCAAGCGGAAAGAAGCAGTTTTGTCCCTTATCGAATATTTCGGGTGAACTCGATTATCCACCAGATAATGAGTTCAACCGGACTTTTCCTGAGATGTCTTTTCAGCAAGTCCAATCCTGCAAAGGCTTCTCGTATGCTTCTATATCTGATTCAAGCCGCTCTCCTAAAGTAGTATGTTGCTGCAAACACGCAAGATATTCCTATTGCCGATGTTTATTCTTTTGGTAGTTTGTATTTGACTTTCTAGTTTACGGTCTAGATTAGATCGCATGAGATCAATGGCTGTCATTGATCTCATCTGCACTATATATAGCTTAGTTAGCTCTTAGTTTACACACAGTTGTCATCATCGTTGTTATCAGTTCTTGAACAACTTGTAATAGTGTAGCTTTGAGATAATGCAAATAGTGTCGAGTATTTGATACTTTGTTGTTACTATAATTCTGCAAATCAAGCATTTACATTATACACAAGAACTAAACATCGATTAAGTAAAGTGAAATATAACTTTAATTCCGCAGGGTTATATTTGCAAGTAAAGGGCTTTGTTTTACTTTAACTCTAACTTTTAACGATCCTACAGTTATTAATTATGACTTTTTATAGAAATATTTCTCAACATAAAACTTTTTCTATTTTTGTATACGATTCAAAGCTTTATAACTTTTTATGCCAATTGTTTTAAACAAAGTCTTTAATCATTTTTGATATAAAATATATATGTATATATTTTATTCCATTTTATATTTATAAAATCCAAAACAAGTACTTTTAAGTCTTGTGTTTTAGGAATTTTATTTTTATAAAATGTGACCATTATATAGTTAAATTGCATGGTTAAATTTTATGGTTTTATTGGTCCGCCAGGTAATTTTATAAATTACTTAAATTAATCCTTTAACCATAATAATTTATCCTAAATGTTTTAAACCATCATTTTTGTCCAAGATCATAGTTAACACATCCTAATGTCCATATTAGTCCAAATATGACACTAACACCATAATTAGTCCACGATAATTGTTATTAGCATACAATAATCCATACGCAAGATGATTAACAACTAAATTCACAATCAACAATTCCAATAATTTATAATTTACTTAATCATGATAATATCAATTATTAATCATGTAAAATATGTAAATTATCATAAAATCATCAAAGGATCAATTTAAACCATTAAATTTGTAATTTAATCCATAGGTTTTTGTTTTAGACAAGAACACTAACACATTTGTGATAGAAAAATAGCTCGGTTGTTACGATCGTTTAAAAAGCTCGGGTTTTAACGGTTAGTTGTCAAGACTTGGGGGATCGTTTGTGTTGATACATGGTCCTGATCGTCATTTGAATTATCGAATACAAGACGAAGACATGCAAGTTTAGGTCTGGCCGAACCTTGGCCGAACCTAGAGTTCAGACATGGCCGAACAGGTCCGAACCTGAGGTTCGGACCAGCGGGTTTCAATGTCTATAAATAGTCGTCTTGTATTAGATTTCAGTAGCTTCTTGGTCATATCTTCTTTGTGTACTCAGTTGTCATCTCAATGGTTAATACAAGTCATTTGTTTTTACTCTTTGTGTTCTAGCTCGTATAACATTGATTTCATAACGATTAAGTAGACGATCCATACGCTCAAGCAATTTCAAGTGGTATCAGAGCATTTGGTTTGCTCTACTGGTTGGAAATCTCTGTTTTTCAAAGTTTTGACTCAAAATTCACGTTTTTTTTTAAATGTCATTCATTTTTGAGTTTGTTTGATCTTTTCCAGTGTGCTTCACGTCAAAATCTCATTTCTAATCCGTTTCTATCAAGTTTTCTTGAATTTCTGTCGAAAATTCCAGTCAAATACACTGAAAATCGAGAAAATGGTGTCGAGTGAAGTTTGTCTCGTCTGAGGTTCGGACAAGTTCGGCGTAACTGCTCCGAACTTGAAGTTCGAACGAAGATCGGTCCTTTCTTGGTTCGGTGAGAGATCGGAGCAAGTTCGGAGAGAGTTCGGTCCTCATTCAGTGATAGTTCGGTGTTGGATTTGTTCATTCTTTCGAAGGTCAGATTCGGCGAGAGTTCGGCGAAACTTAAGCTCGGAGGAAGCTCGGAGGAAGTTCGGCGGAAGTTCGGAGTGAACAGTAACCAGATTTTTCAAAATTGTCTGATTTTCAAGCGTTTGCGGCTATTCAGAATTCGGTTCAGGCTACGATGCAATCGATGATGAACTATGATAACGAAATCGGAACAAGTCAGAAAGTTCCTAAATTGCTCAAATTAGAAGATTATCATAGTTGGGTTACACGGTTTGAAGCATATGTTTCGACAAATGATATTTGATATGTGGTTATCATATTCTGATCAATATGTTTATCCTAAAGGTGAAGATGGGGAACCAATTCTTCAAATGAAGCTTTCAGGTGAACAAAAGTAAGCGTATCAAGCTGAAAAGAAAGCATATGGTACTTTAACAGTGGCATTGCCTACAGAACTATTACATCAATTCTCTCGTAACTACACAGCAAAGAGTTTGTGGGATGCTTTAGAGAAGAGATGTGAAGGCAATGACCAATACAAGAAAAGTCGACAACCGGTGCTGAAGAAGGAATTTGATAGTTTCAAATATTATCAAAATGAATCGATTCCAAATCTGATTGCTAGGTTTGCTCATTTAATGAGTGAAATGAAGTTGGTGAATCTTACAAAAGATGAAGCTGATAAGAAAGACAAGATCATGGAGCTCTACCAGAGAAATGGGAGAATTATGTGATGAAGGTCTTTCATGATAAAGATTATTCAAAATTGTCATTTAATGATCTGATTCAAAGAATCCAAGCAACGGATATGGAGTTAATGGTGAACAAGTCACTTCCTGAGAAAGTTCAAAATCCTGCTATGTATTATGGTAACAATGATTCAACTCTGAATGCTGGGAAATCGAATATTCTTAGTTTTGCACCTCCTACAACATTCATTGCAGGTAAATCTAAAATTCCAAGTTATTCTTCTGCTGGTAGTACTGTTTCAATTCCTAGTTCTTCGACACAAAGTACATTGTCTGTTCAAACTATCGATGATTATAATGCTTTGATGTCTGCGTTAGTGTCTTCATATTTTGGTGTTATTACTGGTGCCGTGAGTAATGCTGAGTTGGCAAATGAAGATTATGATCAAATTGATTATGATCATTTAGAGGAAATGGATCTAAATTGGTAGTATGGAATGTTGGTTCGAAGAACGAAGAAATTTTTTAACAGAACAGGGAAGAAGAGAATGAATCAGGATGGTAAAATTGGTTTTGATAAGTCGAAGGTGAAATGTTACAAGTGTTCCAATTATGGTCATTTTGCACGAGAATGTCCAAGTTCTGCTGATAGTAAATTGAAAATTGGTCAACATGCACATTTAGTATTTCATTCATCAAAAGAAGCGGATAAAGTTGAGAAGAAATCTGTTACTTTTGCTAATAATGTGACAGAAACGTTTTGGCATCCAGATGAATTTGCCTGGAATGCTTTCAGCAACTAGAAAGAATTATACTCCAATTTCAATTGCTTTGACTACTCGTCATGCTGATGATAACAGCTTTCTGACTGATTCTGATTCTTATTCGAGTGCATCTTTGGTTCAAGATCGATGATTTTCCTAAAGTTTCTGGTAGTTCAAAATTTGATGAGTTTGAATGTCTTAAATGTAAAAAATTGCTCCAGGAGATTGCAAGTTTTGAACAACGTCGTCAAATATCAATTGAAGAAATTGTTGTGCTTAAGAAAGAGTTGGAAGATTTTCAAAAGAAATATTATGAATTAGTTCATGTTCACGAAGATGTTGTGAAAGAAAAGGTTCAACTGGCTGAAGAGTGTGAAAAAGCCAAACTGGAGCTTTAGACGCAGCTCAAGATTTTGAGAATTTGTTTGAGAAGAGTTATCTAGTTCAGCAAAAATATGAGGAAGCTAATGCTCTTCTTGCTAAGACTGCTGTTACTGTTGAGAAGCTTCAAAACAAGATTTCTATGCTTCAAGATGAGAATGTTCTCTATCGTGACAAGAATGAGGTATTGACTAAAGATGTCGAGATTTATAAGCAAAAGAGAGAAAATGTGCTTGAAGAATTGTTTGCTGAATGTGAGATTCGAAAGCTACAAACTTATGTATATGATGATCTCAATGCAAAATTCATCAAGTCACAAAAAGAGGTGTTTGGAGCTCAACAAAAGATTCATGATTTGAAATTGAAAATTTTGGAGTTGAAAAAGCAAGTCAAGAACTGCAATTTGTCACTGACATTGCTAAACTTTTTATACAAGCAGGATCAGAGTTCGAAGAGTTCTAAGAAGGAGGATGTTCACTCGGTTCCTCAACCAGTGGATTTAATTGAAGTTACTTTTGCTCCGCTTGATCTTAAAGCTGATGTGCATGATTATTCACAATTTTCCACTCCACCTAAGAAGAATAACTCTAAGTCTAAGAAGAAAGAGAAGGCTTTGGGTGAAGCTCCAATATTTGTTTCAAAGTCTGTTTTGTTAGAGAATGAAAAAGTTTTTAATAAGGTTGCTTCAAGTTTTTCATCTGTAACCGAAGAAGAAAAAGGTTTGATTGCGAAGAACAAGCTATAGGATATCAAAGCCAAATTTACTAGCGAAGCTAAGGCAAGAGAAGCTTCGGGTTCTTCTTCAAATTCTTCAAAGAATCAAGGATCTAAACACAAAGGTTTGGGTTACAAAGTGAAGGAAGAACCAGTTCAAGTTAAGAAACCAATAAAGGCTGAGAAGGTTCCTAAAGCAAAAGTTGCAAAGAAATCATCACCTCAGACGGAATTTTCTTATTATTCTGGAAGATCGTCATCTTCAAGGAGTCCATCTCCTAGGTATGATTCTTCTAATGGTTTCTTTGATAAATTGGATTCTGAACATTCATCTGGTTTTCAAAATTCAAAACAATTTTCAAACAATTTTAGAGAAAGACTTTGTATGTATGTCGTCAACCGGGACATCTAGCTGTTGATTGTCCGACGAATGCATATATCCACAAAACTGCCAAATATGTGGATAACAAAGGTCAAATTTTTGATGAACCATGGTCTTCAACTATTAAATCAACCCGTAAATCGTCTTGGTCTAAACCAAGTACGTCGGTTAAATCTGATTCTGGTTCCGATCAGCAATTAAAATTCTTAAAAATTTGGAAACCGAAATTTGTTTCCAAGGCCAACGATGACTATGTGGAAGACACCGGGCGATCCGACGCTGTTGAATCGGGTCGATCCCAGAGCGACTAATGGTTTATTTGGTGTCAAGAAGGTATTGGAAGACCTTTTAGTGATTGGAAAATTGCTGATTGTGTAGTATCTGTGCTAACTTAAACTGAATTTCAAACTCAAATTTCTTTTTCAAAAAGGTTACACTACAAGTGTTCGTGTTGGTTGATCAATTTTTCATGTGTTTTTCACTCCATCTCATTCTGAGGGGGAGTTTGTTTTTTGCAAAAATCCAAAAATAGTGTGTTGTTTTTCAAATTGTAAAAATGAAAATCTATATATAGAGTTGTCATTTTTAGGGGGAGAAATTTGAAAAAGACAAAAACATTGAAAAATACAAAAAGCCAAAAACATTGTAAAATGAGAAATTGTATCCGACATGATTAGGAAATGATGGTACTTTGGCTGACAGTGTTTGACTCATGGATAAAGTAGATGAAAAAGCCATAAGACCATTTGATCGATGTGTAAGATAGGCTCGGCAAATCAGAAAGTATTCAAATGTGATATACACTAAATCTGTTGCTTGACCTAGTGGACAACATCTTGATGCATATCTCATGATATATCAAGAACAAGATATATGAAAAATAAAATGAGAAGTCACTGTGTATACATGTGTTCATTTTGCAAAGATTTAAACTTGTTTGATTTTCTTTATTTTGTCAAACGATCGGACTTTCTCTGCGTGTCCACAAGACCGACCTGATTGTTGTTCGTTTGACGTTCTGCTTTATTCTCTTTGGTGTTTCGTATAACTCATCGGACTTTCTCTGTATGTATGGGAGTACCGACCTGATTGTTGTTGAGTTATACAATTTCAACTTGTTTTATTTTCTTATTTTGTTAAATCCGAGGCCTTATCTGCGTATCGAAAGATCGACCTTAAGGTAGACGATTTAACGTTCTTATTTCTTTTTGCATGGAACACAGTTGACTATATCATGGTTACAACTATTATGTGATTAAAATCACAAATGAAATCACAAAATGTGATAAGCAAAAACATATCTGAGTATGTCTGATAGTATGGGGTACACTGGTCAATGCAAATATAATCAATACTTTAACATATCCAGATGTTATGAGTATGATTGTGCCAGAGTTTAAAGTAGGACAAATTATATCTGCAATCGGCATGGCTTGTGTGCTTCAATAATCGAAATTGAAGTGTAGTTCAGCATGTTATGACCAATATGATCCCAAGTTGTGATCTTTCTCGCAAAAGACAAAAATAGTGCCTGATTCTGCAATGCATTTACTTTTCTTATCAGAAAATACCAAAAAGATTTTAGATGTGTTTTGATATAAAGTTTCTAAAAGCCAAAAAGATTTTGTTTCTGTTTTGTTTTCGTTTGATCAACACGAAATACGAAATCAATTTCAAAATCATGATATCTTGGAGTCTTGAAGAGACGTTTTATGCCAAGATTATTTATGTTGGCAAGTTTCTATGTGGAAAGAGAACATCACAACTTCAAGTCTGCTGAAGATTGTTGATAAAGAGATTACACACGATGCAATATCAAGTATTCAAGATTGAACTCATCATCAAGATCGAGGAAGAGTTTGATTGAAGATACAAGATACAAGTTTAATATAGAAGATGTAGTATCATCAAACAAACTCCTCCTCGGCATGTGTAGTATCATCTCCTCTATTAAAACGTATATCTTGTATCTTCAATCAAACTCTTCCTCGATCTTGACGATGAGTTCAATCTTGAATACTTGATATTGCATCGTGTGTAATCTTTTTATCAACAATCTTCAGAAGACTTGAAGTTGTGATGTTCTCTTTTCACATAGAAACCTGCCAACATAAATAATCTTGGCGCAAAACGTCTCTTTAAGACTCCAAGATATTTTGATTTCGAAAATTGATTTCGTATTCAGTTTTGATCAACTGAAAACAAATCAGAAACAAAATCTTTTTGGCTTTTAGAAACTTTACATCAAAACACCCCTAAAATATTTTTGATATTTTCTGATATTGAAAAAATAAATGCATTACAGAATAAGACACTATTTTTGTCTTTTGTGAGAAAGATCACAACTTGGGATCATATTGGTCATAACATGCTGAACTACACTTCAATTTCGATAATTGAAGCACATAAGCCATGCCGATTACAGATATAATTTGTCCAACTTTAAACTCTGGCACAACCATACTCATAACATCTGGATATGTTAAAGTATTGATTAGTTTCATTGACCAGTGTACCCCACACTATCAGACATACTCAGATATGTTTTTGCTTATCACATTTTGTGATTTCATTTGTGATTTTAATCACTTAATAATTATAACCATGATATAGTCAACTGTGTTCCATGCAAAAAGAAATAAGAACGTTAAATCGTCTACCTTAAGGTCGATCTTTCGATACGCAGATAAGGCCTCGGATTTAACAAAATAAGAAATAAAACAAGTTGAAATTGTATAACTCAACAACAATCAGGTCGGTACTCCCGTACACGCAGAGAAAGTCCGATGAGTTATACGAAACACCAAAGAAAATAAAGCAGAACGTCAAACGAACAACGATCAGGTCGGTCTTGTGGACACGCAGAGAAATTCCGATCATTTGACAAAATAAAGAAAATCAAACAAGTTTAAATCTTTGCAAAATGAACACATGTATACACAGTGACTTCTCATTTTATTTTTCACATATATTTTTCTTAATATATCATGATATACGCATCCGGATGTTGTCCACTAGGTCAAGCAATAGATTTAGTGTATATCACATTCGTATACTTTCTGATTTGCCGAGCCTACCTTACACATCGATCAAATGGTCTTATGGTTTTTTCATCTACTTTATCCATGAGTCAGACATTGTTAGCCAATGTACCATCATTTCCCAAACATGTCGGATACAATTTCTGATTTTTCAATATTTTTGGCTTTTTGCATTTTTCAATGTTTTTGTCTTTTTCAAATTTCTTCCCCTAAAATGACAACTCTATTTATAGATTTTCATTTTTACGATTTGAAAAATAACACACTATTTTTGGATTTTTGCAAAAACAAACTCCCCCTCAAAATGAGATGGAGTGAAAAACCAATGAAAAATTGATCAACCAACACGAATACTTGCAGTTTTAGCCTTTTGAAAACCAAATGATTTTGAAATTTAGTTTTAAATTATCACAGATATTCCACAATCAGCAATTTTCAATCACTAAAAGGTCTTTCTGAAATACCTGTCTACACCAAATAAAACATTAGATGCTTTGGTATTGACCCGATTTAACATCATCGGTTCGCCCGGTGTCTTCCACATAGTCGTTGTTGGCCTTGGAAACAACTTTCGGTTTCCATTGCATTGAAGATTTTAATTTTTTATCAGAACCTGAAAATGTTTCAACCGGCGTCTTTAACGAAGACGACTTACTAGTTGTTTTAGAATTCGGTAACCATGGTTCATCAAAAATTTTACCATTTTGATCCACATATTTTGCATTTTGGTGAACATATGCAGTCGTCGGGCAATTTGCAGCCATATGTCGAGGTCGACGACATGCATAGCAAATTCGTTCACAAAACTTTGGTGAAACTTTGACAAAATTCTTTGTTTTCCAACTATGATTCACAGCAGGAGAATCATAATAACCAAAAGAATGATCAGAAATAAATGAATCAAAGAAATTATCAGAAGAGTCATATCTAGGAGATGCTCTTAGGGGTATATAACAAGAATCACTTGAAGAACCTCCAGAATGATAATGACCATTTCTTGATGTAGAATGTTGATACATAATCTGTGCGTCATGTGAAGTATCTGAACGAGACGATGTGAAGATTCAAGACAAGTTCAAGCTACCGGCCGAACTAGGTCCGAACCTGAGGTTCGGACCCGCCGAAATTGGAGTTCGGATAGAGATCGGACCACACTAGTATATATAGGAACTTGTGCTTTGAATGTTGATAAGAGGGAGAGAGACCAGTTCTTAACTATGTGTTTTTTACAGTGTTTCTCTAGAGAATTTCAGAGAGAGTTTGTAATTGAGTCTTTGTTGATTTCAATAAAACAAACTACTATTTACGTTTCGTGTTCACTCTACAATCAAGAAAACCTATAGTAAGATCCGTCTTACGGTCTTTCAATTGGTATCAGAGCTAATCCAGGTTGCTCTATTGTGTTTGCGTTGATCGTAGTCGTTTTCTTGATAAAACTGAGTGGTTTTCATTAAAAAACGAGTAAATCTTTGAGCTTTTCGAGTGATTTTCATTTCTAAAACATTTCTATGGGTTTTACCGGAATTCCTGTCAAAAATCCCGTTCAAATTCTCTCAAAATCGCGAAAATTATGTCGAGAGTGTCTGAGTTCGTTCGAGGTTCGGAGTAACTGAAAAATAACCGCTCCGAACTCCCAGTTCGGAGAGAGTTCGGACGAAGTTCGGCCATTCTTGTTTCGGTGAGAGTTCGGTCTTGTTCGGCTAACGTTCCGAGTAGGCTCGGAGAAAGTTTGGAAGAGTTCGGACAAAAGTCTAAGTTCGGACTGTGCAAACGAGTTCGGACAAAGTTCGGAGCAAGATCGGAGGTTCATTAGAGTTCAGACGAAGTTCGGTGGGAGTTCGGACAAAGCAGGATTTTCAAATTCTCAAAATGTTTGAAATTGATGTATTCGTTGAGCGTCATCGTCAGAATGTGCCAAAGTTGATAAATCTTGAAGATTATCATGGTTGGGCAACAAATTTTAGAGGTTATGTTAATAATTTGGATGAAAAATTGTGGTTATCAATTACAAACGAACATAAGTATCCAACTTATGGTGATGGTGATTTTAAGGAGATGCATAATTTTTCAAGTGAAGAAAGGAAAGCGTATGATCAAAATGAAAAGGCTACTACTCTTCTTATGTTAGCTTTGCCTATAACTCTTAAAAATCCAATCAGGAAGTTTCGAAAAGCAAAACTGATATAGGATTTTGTAAAGACACAGTGTGAGGAACATATGTCTAAGCTTTCTCAGAAAACAATTGATCAAGATTTGAAGTTTAAGGGCAAAATTGAAAAGTTAGAGAATAAGGTGGGAAAGTTGACTAAAGAAAATATTTTTTTGACAAAAGAAGTGGAAAAATGGAAAAGTAAAGTTTGTAATGATTTAGCTGCCAAAATTCAAAGAGATTTGTCTGCATCATGTGTAAATTGTTTGGAGTTTTCTAGTATTAAGAAAGAATGGTTGAAAGAGAAGAATTTGTTGGTTGAAGAATGCAATAAAGCTCAAGCTAAGGAAAAGGAAGCTGTTGAAGATTTTGATGCTTTATTTGAGAAATGTTACCCTCTTCAACAAAAATATGAAAATGTTAGTAAAGCTGCTGTCGAAGTTGCCGATAGAGTAATTCAACTTCAAGAGGAACTTACAAAGTTGCATGATGGAAATGGTGAGGTTCAAAGTCAAAATAACATTTTGAAACAGGATGTTATTTAAAATAAGAAACAGGTAGAGAAAGTTACTGAAGAAGTTCTGGAAGAGTGTCGCTTGAGACAGTGTCATATCAGTGATTATAACAAATTTTCTGACAAGTACATTGTTTCACAGAAAGAGTTGTCGGAAGCTAATATGAAAATAGCTAAACAGAAGATTGAGATTTTTGATTTGCAAAGGAAATTGAAAAATTGCAACAATTCACCGACTTTTCTGAATTATTTGTATAAGTTGGAAGAGTTAAAAGAATGGTAAAGATGCAAATCTTCATCAAGTTCCTGCTCCTGTGGATATTGAACTTTCTGTTCCAGCTATACCGTCTGGTATTGAACCGCATGATTATTCAAAATTTGCTGATACCAGTTCAGGTAAGAAAACAAAATTCAAATCAAAGAAGAATAAAAAGGAGGTTGATTACCGCAAAGGGTTGAAGTTTGATTCCAAATCTACATTTCTTGAAAAAGAAAAGGTGTTTTATGGAAATCCAGGTAATGTGAAAGTGCCAAAGTTTTCTGAGATTGTGATAGATGATTCTTTGATTTCCGGGAATAATGATTTGAAAGGTATCAAGTCTGAATTTACAAAGCTTGCGAAACAAGGTCATGATGTTCAAGATAAATTTCAGCAAAAGAATGGTGGTTTGGGATTTAAAGGAACAGAAATGCCGACTAAGGATTTCAACAAAAAGGAATTCAAAGCGAAGAATATAAAGAAGCAGAGGGTGTTTTCAGATAAGAAGGCACAATGTTGGAAGAAGAAAGTATCTTCACCAGATGAAAAGCTTTCTTCTGAAGAGTCTTCTTGTATATCTGATGCTACACCACAAGGTGGTAACAATTCAGATTCATTTTATTCTGCTAATTCTAACAGGTTTTATCGTCAAGATAAATTCTTTGGTTATGGAGATGATTCTGATTTTTATGATTCTCCAAAATGTTTTCCAAAATTTCATAAACCAAAGAAATTTCAACCTGTGTTTTCAAAAGTTTATGATGAATGTCTGACTGATCAGTTTAGAAAACCGATTTCTATCAATTCAACTGGTAAAAGACTTTGTTTTGTTTGTCGTAAGAAAGGTCATTATGCAAATAATTGTCCTATGACAGCTAACAATTCATCATCAAATGCCAAACATACAAAGTATGTTGATCTTGGTGGCATTATTTTTAGTGAACCAATGCCCAATACTAAATTTTCATGGAAAAAGAAGTCTCTTTCAGAAAAAATTGGGTAGTAGTTCTGATTGTCACTCATCAGTTGACGATGGTTCACTAGAAATCATCAACCCAAAACAGGAATGGAGACCGAAAGTTGTCTCCACGGCCAACACAGATTTTGTTGAAGACACTGGACGACCTACCATCTTTGGGGATGAGGGTCGGGGTCTTAAGAACTTACTATTTTCCAGTGTTTGCAGGTATTTTAGGAAGACCTGTTAGTAATCTTGAGGTTGTTGACAGTGAGATACTTGTGGTTTTAAGTTAAAATGCATCGTTCTTATCATTGAAAAACTGATTTTCAAAAATATTTATTTTTCCAAAAATTGTGTCAAGTGTTGATCGATCATTTTCATTTTTTTGTTATTCATTTTTCTTTCGTTCATATCTTTAGGGGGAGAAAATTTGAAAATTCAACAAATAGTATTTGTTTGAATTTTAGGGGGAGAAATTGGAAAATATAAAAAATATGATGAAAATTTGAGAAATTGATCCGACAAAACCAAGAAATGATGATACATCAGCATATACTTTTATATGCCATGGATAGAGTAAGTCTAAAGGCTGTAGGTTCTTGTATGATTTGTGAATGTGCATGACTAATCTGATATCTGCAAGTAAGATATAAACATAAAGCTTGCCTGATAATCTTTGGTTGTTTGCTTCTTGATGAATGCTATGTGATGATTCTGAGACAAAAATAGAATAAAGAGATATCCTGATGAATGCATGTTTTCATTTTAAAAGATTTAAACTTGTTTATTTTTTTTTATTTTGTCAAACGATTCGGACTTTCTCTGCGTATCGAAAGATCGACCTGATTGTTGTTCGTTTGACGTTCTGCTTTATTTTCTTTGGTGTTTTTATAATCCATCGGACTTTCTCTGCGCGTTCGGAAGAACCGACCTGATTGTTGTTGGATTATACAACTTCAACTTGTTTTGCTTTCTTATTTTCTCAAATACTTGGGCTTTCTCTGCGTGTCCACAAGACCGACCTGATTGCTAGGTATTTGAGGTTCTGCTTTATTTTTGCATGACTCATCAAGGATGCTTAAATCTCAAATAAAAGTTACTTCTATATGATAAACATGATGATTTGCTAGTATTTCTGATAGAGTAGAGGCCTAGTTATCAGTGCATGATAAAAATTACCTCAAGATATCTGAAAACGATAAATATGATTGGTGCATGCTGAAATAAACAATTAATGTTGTATTTGCGATTATCTTGCCTTGCATGCTGATTAAGACCGAAATGGAAATGTGCTAGATGCGTTATGTCTGATATGATCTTGCGTCGTGATCTTTCTCACAAAATACCAAAAATAGAGTTTGTTTCTGCATTGCATTTACGTTTTATTTTAGAAAAGTGCAAAAAGAGTTTTGGTGTGCTTTAGCATAAGTTTGAAAAATCAAAAAGATTTTAGGTTTGTTTTGATATAAACTTTCTAAAAGCCAAAAAGATTTTACTTCTTATTTGTTTTCGATTGATCGACACAAGATACGAAAAACATTTTCAAAATTTATATCTTGGATTCTCGAAGAGAAGTTTTGCGCCAAGATTATTTATGTTGGCCAGGTACTCAAAGGAAAGAGTTCCTCACAACTTCAAGTCTTCTGAAGCTGTTGATAAAGATGAAAGAAATTGCGCTTCGTCAAGTATTTAAAGATCAAGCTACCATCAAGTTGAGGGGGAGTTTGTTCAAAGAATATGTTTTAACTGACGAACATATAATGCACATGACGAGGGGGAGTTTGTTGATACATAATCTGTGCGTCATGTGAAGTATCTGAACGAGACAATGTGAAGATTCAAGGCAAGTTCAAGATGCCGGCCGAATTAGGTCCGAACCTGAGGTTCGGACCAGCCGAACTTGGAGTTTGGACAGAGATTGGACCAGACTAGTATATATAGGAACTTGTGCTTTGAATGTTGATAAGAGAGAGAGAGAGAGAGACCAGTTCTTAACTATGTGTTTTTGACAATGTTTCTCTAGAGAACTTCAGAGAGAGTTTGTAATTGAGTCTTTGTTGATTTCAATAAAATAAACTATTATTTACGTCTCGTGTTCACTCTACAATCAAGCAAACCTATAGTAAGCTCCGTCTTACGGTTTTTCATAGAAACATTTGGCTTCTTCTGATAAGCTTGCTTGTGCTGGGTTTGAATAGATTGGTTCTTTGATTGTTGATGAAGTCGAGGAACATGCTGAACAACAACTTTCTTCGGTTTCTTTGTTGTTTGTTGCACTAAAACATCCTTGACTTCATAACCCAAACCTTTATGCTTGATTTCGGAACCCTTTGTAGATCCAGACAGAAAACCAGAAGCATCTCTCCCTTTAGCTTCTCTAGTAAATTTAGCTTTAATATCTTTCAACTTGTTCTTCTGAATCAAATCTTTTTCTTCTGCAGGTGTAGAAAAAGTACTAGAAGCAACTTTATCAAAAATGTGTTTATTTTCCAGAAGAACAGATTTTGAAATAAACTTCGGAGCTTCACCCAATGGTTTGTGCTGTTTTTTAGACTTTGATTTCTTTTTCTTGGATGAAGTGGCAAACTTCGAATAATCATGCAATTCATCATTAAGATCAAGCGGAGCATACGTAACTTCAGATAAATCCACCGGTTGAGGAACCATGTGAATATCATCTTTCTTAGAACTATCTTCACCCCGATCCTGTTTGTATAAGAAATTTAACAATGTCGGTGACAAATTGCAATTCTTCACTTGCCGTTTTAACTCCAAAATTTCTAACTTCAATTCATTGATTTTTCAGTAGAGCCTCAAACACCTCTTTTTGTGACTTGATAAACTTGACATTGAGCTTATCATATTCGTAAATTTGCACTTTACGGATGTCACATTCAGCAAACAATTCTTCAAGAATACTTTTGATGAGAGGTTAAAATGTATATTTTATTTTATATTAATCACTCCCCATACACACCAAATTATGTATAAAGTATATTATTTTAGTTGGTTTTAAGATTAGTGTGTTGAGATAATAATGACCTTAAATTGTGTGATTAAGTTGAATCTGAGTTATAACATGTTAATATGTCAAGGGTCACCATAATTTCTTTTATATTATTATCTCTTTATAATAAGAATATTAGAAAATACTAAATAAGAAAATAGGAATTTGAGTTGTGGTTTTCGTGGATGACATCTATAGGGGCTAAGGAATGAATTTGAAGAACTAAAGCAGGTCTCTTATTTTGGATGGCAATTCGATGGACATCAAAGAGGGGCCACGCCACGTCAACTTATAAAAGTAATTAAAATGGATATGGGAGTCCCTGTGATATGCACGTGTGGTGCATAATAATTATGTGCGTGAGAGAGCATGGAGACTAAATCAAGAATTCGGTGATTTGAAATCTCGGGCGTACCGCCCAACTATTTCCATTTTAGCGCGGTACGCCGTGCGGTCGAGTCGGTAGAATTTTATTTATTTTGTTTTTTAAACCTATTTAAAGGATGTTTAGTCTCTATTTCGAACCCTAATCATTCCTAGCCGTTTTTTGGGTGAAGACTACGAATTTTGAGAGCTTTCTAGAGATTCTTTGAAGATTTTCATCATTAGGTAATTGTTTTTAATGCAATTTTCCTTTATAATCATGTTTGTCACATTAGCCATGTCCGGCTAATCACCTCTAATTGCTTTTGATGAATGGTTGTGTAAAATCCTTCTATTCCTAACCATTATTTACTAGTTGTTTCGGAATCCTTGCAACCGTTGAGCACCCGCATGCTGAACTTGTTTAACCTAACTAGTAAACTAGGGTTTTAATGGTCCACTGTCATGATCTAGCACGTTCTTGTGGCGGGAACTAAGCAGCCCATTAGAAACCTAAGGTATTAGGTCAATTAGGCAATTGGGGGGACATTTCTATGTGTCACTAGTAACTAATTAGGTTTTGCTTAGATCGGTAGCCAACCAGGATCCAAAAGTGGTTAGATTTCTCACAACTGTTAGATTAATCAATTTCCTAGTTCAACTTAGTTAATTTTTAGTTAATTCACCCCAACAAATCAAAAACAGCCAAGAGGCAATCTAGTTTAAGTTTAAGTTAGTTGGTAATTTTAGTTAAGGTAGTTAATAGTAAGTAATCAATTCAATTTCCACATATTCCCTAGGTTCGATAACCCTAACTTCCACTACTACAAATCAATATAGTTGGGGATTTGTGACGGTCTGACAAACCGTTATCAAATTGGCGCCGTTGCTGGGGAATTAGTGTGCCTATTGATCAGTTGGTTTGGTTATTTTGGTTAATTTGCATTTTTATTTATTTTTTTTCAAAAAATCCAAAAAACCCAAAATAGTGTCTTTTCATTCCAGTAATTAATTTATGCATATAAAAAAATAAAAAATAAAAAATAATAATAAAAAAATAATTTTTGTCGAATTTCAGTGTGGGGCGGTACGCCTGGGATTTACAATTTTGGGGTGGTACGCCTTGGTTTGTTTTTCACAGAAAGTTTTTCAATTTTTGATCGTCCAAGTTTCGATTTTTTCTGTTCGATTGCATTATTTACACCCCTTGGAACAGTGCTACGTAATTGGTTTGCTCTTTTGTGACCGATTTTGCAGGTTTTAGGTAATTTTGCATGCATACGCGGCATTCCCGCAAGACATCGCCGGTGATATACAATCTGTAGATAGAGAGAATAGCTCCGCAGAACCGAGCTTTAAACAGAGAAACCGAAGAGCAATGGAGGGTCAAATTCCGAACCCAAATCCGAACCCCAACATCAACCAAAACTCAAATCCCAACCAAAACCCAAATCCCAACCAAAACCCAAATCCCAAATCCCAACCAAAACCCACACCCAAATCAAAACCTCAATTAGGACCAACACAATCCACAAAACCAACCCCAGAATGAACCAGTGAACCCCGCCATGCCACAAAACATTCATCCGATACATATCCCACCATTTCGGGTGCATGGGCACAATTCCCTCCCATCATTGTCTCCCAAATCCTCACAACATGATGAGGGAGACTACCACTACCGGCCACGGCAGCCATTTCAACCACAACAACCCATTTTCCACAAAGCCCCACAACAACCCATCTTCCGCGAAGCTCCACAACAACCCCGAAATGCCAACCCACCCCAATTCCGACGAAACCCAGTGTTTAAGGAGCAAGATTGGCAGAGACAGGCAGAGCAGTGGGGTCAAGATCAGTATGACGAAGATGAGGAGGAAGACGGATATGGGTATCGAGCTGAGCCACATGTTGAAGCTCCAAGGAACCCTACACAAGCTCCACAGCCAAATGCTGCACCACAGGTGCCACGTGCCCCTCCCCCAAGAGGAGTTCCGCAATTTAACCAACCAAACAATGGTGGAGCTCGCTTTCAAGTGGAAGAAGGAGTTCCAAGACTGGTAGCAAACCTACAGGTTCAGGGTGTGGCCAGCCACTTTAAATCGGTAGTCGTCCCGAGCTTATCCGCGGTGCTCACCCCAATTGGAGCTAACAGAAGAGCATTTGAGGTCCGACCTCAATATTTGAGCCACTTGCCAGAATTTTACGGGAAGAGAACCGAGGAACCTTACCACCATATACACTCCTTCGAGTCAATCTGCATTCCCATTGGGGCAACGGGGTTCACAACGGAAGATGTTAAGTTGATGCTCTTCCCATATACTTTAAAGGATCGGGCACGAAGATAGTTCGAGAGTCTACCCGCCAGTAGCATCTACACTTGGGAGCAAATGCAGGAAGTATTCCTTGAAGAGTATTACCCAATGAGCAAGATGAGCGAAGTCAAAGAGGATATCCAGTCATTTCAACAACACACCGGGGAACCATTCCACGAGGCCTTTAACCGGTTCAAGGACTTGTTGCACAAGTGCCCACATCATGGAATAGATACATGGGATCTAATTAAATCCTTCTATGATTGCCTCCTTCCCGAAGATATCCGAGATTTGAACTCCATCAGCAATGGCACCTTCCTAACTAACACGGAAGAGGTGGATTAGGGGCACATGGAACGATTGAGTGCCACGTCCAAGAGACTTGCTCAAACTGGAAGATGACCGAGATCCTCCTCGGTTAAATCTATTGACTATGAGGCAGAGGAAAGGATAGAGAAGCTCCGTCAACAAACACTCATCTTGGAGAAACAGGTAGCTCAGATGAAGTTGGGGGGAGCACCCAAAGAGGAAAAAGCAAATGCCCAATTTCCGGTGTGTACTAGTTGTGGCGAGTTGAGTGATGTGTGTGAAAGTGTATATAAAAATATGGTCTTACACTATTGGGTTTAAATTTATAAAAATGGTTATCCACATAGGGACTACACACATACGTAGGCAAGTATACATGCCATGTATAGTATAGTGTTGGTAAATACCGGGTTGTCGAACCTCAAGGACACGTTTTATGCAAAACAGTTTGTTTTCAGTTAAGCCGGTTTATTTTTTTGTATTTTTAAAATATGAATTTGAAATGTGGATGGTTTTAAGAGAACAGATTGGAGATTAGGTTTGTTTAATTCAGTAGTGTAAGAGGATCGCTTAGGAAATGACTCCCCCACCCAGGTTTAATCGATTGTATTGGTTTCGTGCATACGCCTTGTCGCTTATATGAATTGGGTTCGTAAGACAAGGCGACCTAATTCCTATGGACTGGTTCACTATTAGGGTTATAGACAGGCCCTAAATGGTTACTAATGGTCCATGGTGAAGTGTAGAAAAGTTGGTTACGGATTTGAAGTGCCCTAGGCTAAGTCCTGAGTTATGGGTGACTCAAATCACAACTGGTCGAAGGGTTAGGATATGGATGATCCTAACGGTTCTAGGGTTGTGAAACGGTTAAGTTCTATGGATCAATTGACCCAGCAGGTCCTAGACACTACTAAGTAAGGGCAAACCCGACCTATCGGTGACTACTTGGTTTACTTGACAATATCGAGGGTGGCTACTAGCAGAGGGTAGGTAATTTCTCACTCAGCCCTAAGGGTTGGACTCCTGATTGGTGACTAGCTAGGGTTCTTAACGATCATGACTATTGCTAGTTCACGCATACGTCGCAGATTCTGTGGTTCGGCTATACAATAGGATTCCTGATCGGTCGGTGCTCTGCAACCTAAAGATGAGGGTCCGACAAGGATAAGAAGTATCCAAGAACAATTAAGAACACAAATGTCATCAATTGAAAGAAAGAAACAAAACTATTACTTCAAATCATAATCGTATGTAAAAACCAACACAATTACATGATTACACCATGGTTGGGCTCGTCTATGCCTATACGATACGATGAGTTTAGCCAACCATGTTAATGTTTAAACAAAAACAAATCTAATTCAAATAGAAATTCATGGCTAAATGTAAGTACAATACTGAATAAAAGCTCGAAATGATGAAAAACGCTACTTTACGACTCGTCGAAGGCTCCAAATCTTCAGATCTTCGAAGGACTTCAATGAGGGCTTCCCTTGGCTTTTTATCTGCTCTCCAAGATGTTTTGAATGGTGGAAATGAGCCCTCTATTTATAGAGGACGAATTCTCAAAATTTCCAAAAATGAGTTTTGGGCTTGATCTGGATCTCACGGCCTAGGCTTTGCCGTGACTCTAGACTCAGGGCCTTGGTCAAGCCGTGACTTTGCTTCTGATAGGGATTCCTGAGACTCACGGCCTGGGCTTGGGGTTCTTGGCCGTGACTTTAGACTCACGGCCTTGGTCAAGCCGTGAGATGGATTACGCGGCCGTGAGATGAATCTCACACCTTGGGTTAGCCCGTGGGTTGAACCTCGTGGCCGTGGGATAAGAGTCGTCGCCTGGGTTCCCTGTGACGATCTGATCAGGTCATACTCGTGGTCTGAGCTTGGTCGTGGGATGAGAGTCGTGCCCTGGGTCAGTTTTGACCAGATTTTGACTTTGACTTTCTCGGTTGACTTTTTGGCCCGAACTTTGACTTTTTGACTTTTTCTCAAATTTCTTCGTTTTCTTGTCTCGTTCTTCGTGCCAAGCCCGTTTTCACCTGTAACTCATGATATTTGTCAGAAACGTTCACATTTTAACAATTTTAACATATATATCCCACGTATTTGACCAGAAAATCATCATTTTTGATATCCAAAACCACACACATCAAACATCCCCATACTTAAACATTGCTTGTCCCCAAGCAATCCATTTTAATCTCAACACTACTACAACTCTATCTTAACCACATAGACATTTAAGTGTACATATTCGGTCCGCAAGATTTACTATCAATACTAGGGTTTACATCCTTATAAGTCCTAATGATTTGAAAACTCACAAAATCTCTCAACCAAATAATGCGAACCATTTTCTATTTCTTTTAACACATCTCACAAATTCACTCGACCTATGGGTTTGATTTTTGAAGTGAACGCTCAAGTCAAGCATATCTAAGTGTTTCTTGGGTTTATATATACGATCGTGCCGCCGAGTTCGTTATGGGATCCGACCAAAAAATGGAGGGGGATACTCAAACGTTTGCTCACATATACGGGTGTATGAGCTACCACCCAAACGTATATCTTGGCGTATACGTACAACCGTTTCACAATTTTCATTGTGATTTAATCATATATGTATTTTTCTTTAGCTTGATTTAAGGTTTTGCAACCTTTCAATACAAGACTAATTTTTTGATTTTTTTTTTGATTTTTTTTATGATATATATACTGGAGTTATGCAGAAAGTCCAGTATCTTCGGGCAATTGACGACCCGGAGAAGATCCATAACGACTCCAGGCGATTAGTTTGACACGGTCTCAACATAAACCTAGAACGTGTTTTAGACATACGACATCCCTCATAACTATGATTTTTTTCCATTTTTCGCCTAAATATATATATATATATATATATATATATATATATATATATATATATATTCTTTTGTAGGCTTAATCTCACAAGGGAAATCGGGTGAGTGGGATCGAAAGACTTTGATCCTATGATTTTTATACAAATAAACCTTTAAGGAAAACCGTTGTTGCGACTTGCAGACACGATAAGGCACAAATAAATTATCTATGATTTACGTTAAAAACGGTGTACTTTCGTGTCATGTGAGATTGGAAAATTTTTTAAAATTTTGGGGGATTTACAGACTTTTGATGTGGTGAGGGAGTTATATTCAATATGTTTAGCTAACCCTTGCCATCCCCATACTTAGAAAATTGCATTGTCCTCAATGTAGAAAAATAAAATCAAGCAAAAAGGGTTGGATAAAGTGAACACCCTGATTGTTGTGATTGCCCATGATTCTCACTTCCACACACATTGAACACTTGGCACTTGCAACATTCCATGTCTCGAGCAGTCGAATTCCTGAAAACTAAAACACAAAAACAAAACACACAAAAATAAAATTAAATTTAAAAGTAACTTAAAACATCGGGTTGCCTCCCGGAAGCGCTTAATTTATTAACGAGTCGTTAGCTAGACTCGACCCCCGTAACTCATTCAGGGGGCTTTTGGATGCTCAGATCCTCCACGCATCCCTCATTAACAGCTCCTTCAATGTATTCCTTCAGCCTATGTCCATTCACTTTGAACGGATTTCCGTCTTCCCCTTGTATCTCTACTGTCCCATACGAAAACACCTTTGTGACGGTGTAGGGACCAGTCCACCTGGATCGCAATTTCCCTGGGAAAAGTTTAAGACGAGAATTGTAAAGCAACAACACGATCCCCATACTTAAAACTTTTCTTAACCTTCAATTTCTGATCGTGTGTCTTAGCAGTCTTTTCCTTGTATTGCCTCAAACTCTCATAAGCTTCTTCACGTAATTCCTGCAGTTTGTTCAGCTGAAGCAATCGTTCCTCCCCTGCTTTCACCATATCCATGTTAACTACTCGAATCGCCCAATAGGATTTATGTTCCAGCTCGACTGGTAGATGACATGACTTCCCGTAAACAAGTCTGAAGGGCGTGGTGCCGATCGGTGTCTTGTAAGCGGTGCGGAAAGCCCAGAGTGCGTCATCAAGCTTTTCAGACTAGTCCTTTCTGTGGGCGCCACAGGTTCGTTCTAGAATTCGTTTAATTCCCCTATTAGAAACTTCTACTTGCCCACTTGTTTGTGGGTGATAGGGTGTTGCGAGCCTGTGCTTTACGCCATACTTCTTGAGCAGTTTTTCCATTTGTGCGTTACAAAAATGAGTTCCCCTATCACTGATAAGGGCTTTAGGAGTACCAAAACGCGCAAAGAGTTTCTTTAGGAATTTTGTAACAACTCGTGCATCATTTGTAGGTAGAGCTTGGGCTTCTACCCATTTTGATACGTAATCAACAGCAACGAGTATATACTTATTCCCATAGGAAGAAGGGAATGGGCCCATGAAGTCAATGCCCCAAACGTTGAAAATTTCACATGCTTGAATAGGGTTTTGAGGCATTTCATTTCGCGATGATATATTACCGGCCCTTTGACATGCATTACAAATTTTAACGTAGGCGTGAGCATCTTTGAAGATTGAGGGCCAGAAGAAACCAGAGTCTAGAACTTTTCTCACTGTGTTATTGGCGGCATTATGACCTCCGGTTGGTCCCTCGTGACAATGACGTAATATCTGCTTAGCTTCTTCGCCGAAAACGCATCTCCTAATGACTTGATCAGCTCCAATTCGATAGAGGAATGGGTCCTCCCATATGTAGTATTTCGCGTCAGAGAATAGCTTTCGACGTTCTTGATACGTCATCCTTTTCCTAACAATACCCCCCGCCAGATAGTTCGCAAAGTCCACGAACCAGGGGGTTCTCTCTTCCTTCTTTGCAGGGTTTCCACGAGTAGAGATTGCGAACAGGGTTTCACCAGGAAATTTCTCATTGATCTTAGGCTCTCTATCTTGAATTTCGGGATTTTCTAAACGAGAGAGGTGATCTGCAGCGACATTCTCATCTCCTTTCTTATCTTTGATCTCGATATCAAATTCCTGAAGCAGCAAGATCCATCTAATTAAGCGCGGCTTGGCATCTTGCTTGTTAAATAGATATTTGATCGCCGCATGATCAGTGAAGACGGTGGTTTTTGAAAGCACGAGATAGGAACGAAATTTATCGAACGCGTAAACAACAACTAGAATCTCCTTCTCGGTGGTTGTATAGTTCTCTTGGGCATCGTCAAGGGTTTTAATCGCGTAGTAAATAGGATGGAATATTTTGTCCTTACGTTGCCCAAGGACTGCTCCGACAGCATGGTCGCTTACGTCGCACATCAGCTCAAAGGGCTGAGACCAATCAGGGGCTGTCATTATGGGAGCATTCACCAGTTTATCTTTTATCAGGTCAAATGCTTGAATGCATTCTGGTGAGAAGTTGAAAGGAGTGTCTTTTTCAAGGAGTTGGGTCATGGGGCGCGTGATTTTAGAGAAATCCTTAATGAAGCGGCGATAAAATCCCGCATGACCCAAGAAGCTACGAACGGCTTTGACATTAGAAGGGTGAGGTAGTTTGCTGATTATTTCTATTTTCGCGCGGTCTACCTCGATTCCTGCCCTAGAGATTTTATGGCCGAGCACGATTCCTTCAGTGACCATAAAATGGCACTTTTCCCAATTAAGCACAAGATTTGTTTCCTCACACCGGGCCATCATTCGGTCGAGGTTCTTCAAGCACGAATCAAACGAATCCCCATAGACTGAGAAGTCGTCCATGAACACCTCCATGGAGTCCTCAAGCATCTCACTAAAGATTGCGACCATACATCGTTGAAAGGTCGCAAGCGCATTACAGAGCCCAAAGGGCATACGCCTATACGCGAAGGTTCCTACAGGGCATGTAAATGTTGTCTTTGCTTGATCTTCTGGTGCGATGGGGATCTGAAAGTACCCTGAGAAACCATCAAGAAAACAGTAGTACTGCTTTCCCGATAACCTTTCCAACATCTGATCGATGAAGGGTAGGGGAAGTGGTCTTTACGAGTAGCATCATTTAATTTGCGATAGTCGATGCATACTCGCCACCCAGTGACGGTGCGGGTGGGGACCAATTCATTCTTTTCATTAGTGATCACAGTCATGCCTCCTTTCTTAGGCACGACTTGTACAGGACTCACCCATTTGGAATCTGAGATTGGGTAGATGAGCCCTGCATCCATCAGCTTGATCACTTCCTTCTTTACTACCTCCTGCATGTTGGGGTTTAACCTACGTTGGCGTTGGGCCACAGGTTTGACATCGTCCTCCATCAAGATTTTATGCGTACAGAACGCATGGTTTATTCCCTTGATGTCTGATATCCTCCAGGCTATGGCCTGCTGGTGTTTCTTTAGAACCCCTAGAAGGTTTTGCTTTTGATCAGCCTCAAGATTGGATGCTATGATAACAGGCCGTTTCTTCTCTTCATCAAGAAAAACATACTCCAAGTGTGACGTGAGTTGCTTTAGTTCCAACGGAGCCTCCTCAAGCGCTGGCTCCTCAACTTCCTTTTACCCTTTAGCTTCCTCAGTGAAGCTGACTGAATTCACCATCTCCACCTCCTGATATATGTTGTTCAAGGTTTGGGAGTCCTCCTGATTCTTTCCACATATGTTATGAACCATGGATCCAACGGTGGTCATAATGGAATCAAGGAAGTAGCATGTATCATCTTGGCTTACGGGGTGTTTCATAGAATCATGGATATTAAATGTTACCGCCTCATCTCCCATCCTTAAAGTAAGTTTACCGTCGTGGACGTCTACTATAGCACAAGATGTGGCCAAGAATGGCCTGCCAAGGATTAAAGGAATGTGTTCATCTTCCTCCATATCTAATATAACGAAATCGACTGGGAAGATGAACTTGCCAACTTTTACAAGCATGTTCTCCACCATGCCCCTGGGATATTTGATGGACCTATCAGCGAGCTGAAGAGTCATTCGCGTGGGTGTAGGCTCTCCCAGGTTCAGCCTCTCGTAGACTGAATAAGGTATAAGATTGATGCTCGCCCCAAGATCGGCTAGGGCGTTGCTTACCATGGTTTCACCAATTAAACAGAGAATCGTGAAACTCCTTGGGTCTCGCATTTTTGCTCTTCTCTTTTTCGAGCCTCTCAGGATAGGGTATCCTGGGCTTGTACTCCTTCAGTTTCGGCTTTTCCTTTGTGACAACAGGTTCCTCAACTTTTGGTGCATCTCCAGTGGCCTCTTTTGGCTCTTCTTCGTTGTTGACCTGCACCTCCTGTGTTGTCTTCCCACTCCTGGTAGTCACAGCATGGGCAAACCCTTTATTGGGTCCTTCTGTGTTTGAGGGTAGACCTCCCTTTTGCCTTTCTAAAAGGGCTTGCGCAATTTGTCCCATTTGGCGTTCAAGATTCTTTTGGGAAGCCAGTTGATTCTGCAGCTGCTGGTTGATGTTGGCGATATCCTGATCGTGTTTGTGGAATTGGTCGTTAATTTCCCTATCCCTCTTTTTGTTGGAGGCGTACATCTCTGCAATCATCTCCTCCATTGACAGTTTTCCTTCACGCCCTTGGGGTTGTTGAATTTTAACAGCAAACCCCGGTGGGTTTGAGCTTCCAGCTTGATTCTTGTAGCTGAACCCCTGGTGATTCCTCCAAGAAGGGTTGTAGCGATCTCCATATAAGCCACGTTGTCCCTGAGCTCCTCTGAAGTCAACGGATTCTACGTTATTTGGGCAGTTTGCAGTCGAGTGATTATCTCCGCAGATTTGACACTCTTGGGCTTCTGATTTTGGTGGCATTACTACCTTGACCAGAGTGTCAAACTTCTTCGTTAGTGCTTCCAATTAGGCCGCCATCATTGTATCCTGACTAACCTGGTGCACCCCTGCTCTAAGTGGAACGTTGTTGCGAATTGAGGGGTACTGATAGTCATTCAGGGCCATCTCTTCGAGCAGTCGCTCGGCTTCTTCAGCGGTCTTCTCGCCCAGGGCTCCTCTAGCAGTTATGTCCACAAGCTGACGGGTTTGTGGGGTAAGCCCATTGTAGAAGGTTTGGACTTGTTGATACAGTTCTAACCCGTGGCAGGGATATTTACTTAGCAATTCTTTGAAACGCTCCCAGGTTTCAAAGAATGATTCTCCATGCTCCTGTTAATAAGCGTAGATCTTCAGACGTAATTTGGCAGTTTTGCCAGGAGGGAAGAATCGATATAGGAATTTTTCCGCGAGATCGTTCCAACTCGTGATGGAACCTGCTGATTGGGAGTCTAGCCACGCCTTGGCTTTAGATCGAAGCGAGAAAGGGAACAGGCGTAGCTTGGCCTCATCGTCCGTCATGCCTGGGAGCTTGAACGTGTTACAAACCTCAATGAAGGCCCTAAGATGCGCGTTGGGGTCTTCATCAATCAATCCATCGAATTGGATTGAGTTTTTGATCATAGTGATGATCTGAGGTTGTATAGTGTAGGCCTCATTTGTGGCAGGCTGGGCGATACTCGGGCTCGCACCAGCCAAGGTGGGTTTGGTGTAAGAGGAGAGCGTCATCCTCGGTGGCTGTCCTACGCCTGCCATCCTTTTCCTCTCACGTCAGCGTCTTTGTCGAAATTCACGTTCAGGATCGTCGAATGGAACTAGTAGCTCGGATTGAGAACTTCTTCGTGGGCACCAGCGCGTCGCAGGATTTGCTATTTTGGCTAACTAAAAACTAAAACTATCCTACAAATTGACGTTTCCCCGGCAACGGCGCCAAAAACTTGATGTGTGTGAAAGTGTATATAAAAATATGGTCTTACACTATCAGGTTTTAAATTTATAAAAATGATTATCCACATAGGGACTACACACACACGTAGGCAAGTATACCTGCCATGTATAGTATAGTGTTGGTAAATACCGGGTTGTCGAACCTCAAGGACACGTTTTATGCAAAACAGTCGGTTTTCAGTTAAGCCGGTTTATTTTTTTGTATTTTTAAAATATGAATTTGAAATGTGGATGGTTTTAAGAGAACAGATTGGAGATTAGGTTTGTTTAATTCAGTAGTGTAAGAGGATCGCTTAGGAAATGACTCCCCCACCCAGGTTTAATCGATTGTATCGGTTTCGTGCATACGCCTTGTCGCTTATGTGAATTGGGTTCCTAAGACAAGGCGACCTAATTCCTATGGACTGGTTCACTATTAGGGTTATAGACAGACCCTAAATGGTTACTAATGGTCCATGGTGAAGTGTAGAAAAGTTGGTTACGGATTTGAAGTGCCCTAGGCTAAGTCCTGAGTTATGGGTGACTCAACTCACAAATGGTCGAAGGGTTAGGATATGGATGATCCTAACGGTTCTAGGGTTGTGAAGCGGTTAAGTTCTATGGATCAATTGACCCAGCAGGTCCTAGACACGACTAAGTAAGGGCAGACCCGACCTATCGGTGACTACTTGGTTTACTTGACAATGTCGAGGGTGGCTACTAGTAGAGGGTAGGTAATTTCTCAGTCAGCCCTAAGGGTTGGACTCCTGATTGGTGACTAGGAATCTTAACGATCATGACTATTGCTAGTTCACGCGTACGCCGCAGATTCTGTGGTTCGGCTATACAATAGGATTCTTGATCGGTCGGTGCTCTGCAATCTAAAAATGAGGGTCCCACAAGGCTAAGAAGTATCCAAGAACAATCAAGAACACACATGTCATCAATTGAAACAAAGAAACAAAACTATTACTACAAACCATAATCGTATGTAAAAACCGACACAATTACATGATTAAACCATGATTGGGCTCGTCTATGCCTAAACGATACGATGAGTTTAGCCAACCATGTTAATGTTTAAACAAAAACAAATCTGATTCAAATAGAAATTCATGGCTAAATGTAAGTACAATACCGAATAAAAGCTCGAAATGATGAAAAACGCTACTTTACGACTCGTCGAAGGCTCCAAATCTTCAGATCTTCGAAGGACTTCAATGAGAGCTTCCTTTGGCTTTTTCTCTGCTCTCCAAGATGTTTTGAATGGTGGAAATGAGCCCTCTATTTATAGGGGACGAATTCTCAAAATTTCCAAAAATGAGTTTTGGGCTTGATCTGGATCTCACGGCCTGGGCTTTGCCGTGACTCTAGACTCACGGCCTTGGTCAAGCCGTGACTTTGCTTCTGATAGGGATTCTTGAGACTCACGGCCTGGGCTTGGGGTTCTTGGCCGTGACTTTAGACTCACGGCCTTGGTCAAGCCATGATATGGATTACGCGGCCGTGAGATGAATCTCACACCCTGGGTCAGCCTGTGGGTTGAACCTCGTGGCCGTGGGATAAGAGTCGTGGCCTGGGTTCCCTGTGACGATCTGATTAGGTTATACTCGTGGTCTGAGCTTGGCCGTGGGATGAGAGTCGTGCCCTGGGTCAGTTTTAACCAGATTTTGACTTTGACTTTCTCGGTTGACTTTTTGGCCCGAACTTTTACTTTTTGACTTTTTCTCAAATTTCTTCGTTTTCTCGTCTCGTTCTTCGTGCCAAGCCCGTTTTCACCTGTAACTCATGATATTTGTCAGAAACGTTCACATTTTAACAATTTTAACATATATATCCCACGTATTTGACCCGAAAATCATCATTTTTGATATCCAAAACCACACACATCATTGGGTCATCATGTTGATTCGTGTCCCACCGGGGTGCAACGGAGTGAAGATGTCAATTATGTGCAAGGAGCCATGAACTCCAACACTTACCATCCCAGCCTTCGCAATCATCCGAATTTCAGGTATGACAATCCTAATACTCAACTAAATCCTGACTTTCAAGGTTCTAATGTGCAGGGTGGAGCTCAAACGCAATATCAAGGCCGGCCATCCGGATACAATCAAGGGGGCTACCAACGGAACACCTACGCTCAAGGTGGAAATCCACCCCAAAGGAGCTACCAACAAGCTTAGTAGGACCCCGAATATGGGATGCAAGCTCAATTGGCCGCAATGCTGGAAAAAATGAACTCACTCGTCGATGGTCAAAAGCAGATATTCGATGGGCAAAAGCAGTTATTCGACAGCCAAAGGCAGTTAACCGACAGAGTCCAAGGGTTTGATAGGAAGTTCGAGCTCCAAGACAAGACAATGGGAGCTGTGCAGAAACAATTGGGTCAACTAGCAGCTGAAAATTCAAGACGAGAGCCAGGTAAGTTGCCTAGTGATACTAACATTAACCCAGCTCACCAAGCTTCAACTTTAGGTTTCAAGAATGTCCAAGGAGTTCCTATTAGTGCAATCAACACGTTGGTAGACGGTGACGCAAGTGATGTTGAGGAAGAGTTCGAAGAGTTGAAGACACCGTTGATTCCGGTTAAGATTAGAGAGTTCTCAACCAACAAGGCACTGTTGGACTTTGGAGCATCGGTGAGTGTTCTTCCAAGTATTATATGTGAGCAATTTCATTTGGGTGACGTTTAAGAGGTCAAGACAAAGGTGGTATTTGCGGATGGATGATCAAAGAAACCACGAGGTATGTTGAGGGGTGTGGTTGTTCAAGTTGGTGAATTTTACTATCCCGAGGACTTCTTGGTAGTGGATTATGAGGATACAGGGCATCAACCACGGGTTATACTTGGCAGACCATTCTTGTCCACCGCAAACACACAAATTTATTGCAGAGCGAACACATGTACAATGCAATTTGGTAGTCAGGTATTATCTTTAAATTTATTTAATCATGTTTTTAAATATTCGGTTATTAATACTATTCCAAAATTGTTTGTTACTGACAAGTGTCATCCTAGTAAAATAGAGGAAGATACAATGGAAGGTGATATTGTGGTTGGCAGGTTTGCCAGATTGGAGATAAATGATCCCAAGTGTGGGGATATAGAAGACCCGGTTGGTATGGTGACATCTGTCAGTCATGAGGAGGCCAAAAGTGGTCATAAGAAGACGAAGGGCTCACAAGCTTCGAAGAGATCCAATGGTAATTCAAAGCATGATCGAGGCAATGATGATGGCCGAGGAGTTGTGAAGATGAAGGAGGACGGTCACATTGAGGAATGGGGATTGAGCAATGATGACAATGAGGAGTGTACATGTCGTTCCTCTACTAAGTCAAAGTGGGGTGATACTTACATATTTAAGCCTCGGTGAAAGGGAAGTACGGTCTGGTGGAAGACCTTAAAAACTTAGCGCTAACTGGGAGGCAACCCAGTGGTTTGTTTTTCTTTTGATTTTCGTGTGCTTTCGTAGTTTTTGTTAGATTTTACGTTTTTGGTGTGTTATCAGGAAATCGGGAAGCTCGGGAATGAAATTGTGCTGTTTACCGCGTTCCAGGTATGTTTTATAAAAAAATTGCAGTAGAGACGTTCGGTGGTGCAAAACAAGTGTCTTTTCAAGAGATAGAAAAATTTTGAGTCCCTAAATTTTTTTCAAACTTTTTGCCAAAAAAGAGGATGGGCGGTACGCTCAGAATGTTAACATTTGGGGAGGTACGCCCAGAAATTACAAAAAAAAAATAAAAAAAAATTAAAGAAAATAAAAATCCGTTTTTAATTTCAAGGCGGTACGCCCCCGAACTCTAACATTTAGGGCGTTACGCCCCGAAATTCATTAAAAAAAATAAAAAATAATAATAATAAAATAATAATAAAAAAAACATCAAAACCCTTAAAAGGGTCGGTTCTTCACAATCACCACTCATCACCGCCATTTCCAAACACCCCACCACCGCTGTCTCGTTCGCACTCACTCACAGCCACCACCGATCAACGTTTCATCCGAATTCTGGAATTCACGATCTGTTATGAGGGGGCGTTGGCATGACTTCTGACCAGCTTTCATAATGATATCAGGGGAGTGTGTTCCAACTTTTTACTTTTTATTTTAATTATTTCTTTTTATTTTTATTTATTGTCGCATTTTATTTTATCTTTAGTTATATTTTATTTTTACCCTGTCTGTATATTCGTATGTGCGTGTTCTTCTATCACATTGAGGGCAATGTTGATCTTAAGTGTGGAGAGGGGGACAGGACGTCAGTTTTTGAATTTTTATTAGTTTTTGAATTCTTAGGTAGTTGTGTCTTATTTGAAAAAAAAACTCCAAAAAAATTTAAAAAAAACATAAAAAAATCCAAAAAGATTTATCATTTTTGAGTTATTTTTAGTTTTAAGTGGTTGAGTCAAATCTGTTTTGGATTATCCCTTGGTGTTTATTTGTGTATAAATATGGAAAATATATCTAATTTGTGATGTGTCGGTAGGCCCAGCTGATTTAGTAAAGTTTAATTATCCCTTGGTGTTTATTTGTGTATAAATATGTAATTAAATTAGTTTGCCAGTGGGTTCCCATTTTAGGAGTTAGAGTGAGGTTGAAACTGATGATTAGGAGGAAAAACACCTTTTTAAATTAGAGACTTATATATCCTCAGAATAAACTGGCACGTTATGATCTTTTTGCGAAAGAAAATCCGAGAAATAACGACACCTCATCTTTCCATATTTGAGCATAGTAGGTAATAAATTGGTTGATAAATTAGAGTGAAGAGACAAAATACTCATGTACGAACTAAGAATAGTATCCCGTGGTGAGTGCCTCTGATGAGCCCTGGATCTCGCGGGCAAAATACTCATGTATGATTTGGGGATAGCATCTTGTGAAAAGTATCTCTGATGATGTTCGTTGGTAAGTATAGTTAAAATTTAACCAACTATAAAAAAATAATAAAAAAATAGAAAGCAATAGTAGACGAATAAATGCTCAACAATTTCATTCATCCATTTAAATCCATCATTCTTGGGATATATAAGTATCTGGTTTAAGGAGGGTGGGGGAAATTTAAATATTTCATCTTTATTACCCTTTGCTTTGACCGAATTTGAGTCGGGAGTAGACTGATCTAGAATTTTCTGAATGTGGGACACATAGGTAGACTGATACACTTGATTCGATAAATTATGTAAATACTTTGGGGGCTCAAAGGTCAGTGGTTGAGTTTAGTCGGACCAAAATATCGGTAGTTGCAATTAGCTTATGTGATTACATTTTGGATTGTGGAATTGAATTGGTTGACAAATTGGAATGTTAAATGATTTTGAGATTGATTTTCCAATTATGATTCCATGGCAGTTTTTCCGAGACGGAAAAAGATAAGTGTGGGGATGTGATGATAGGTTAAAATGTATATTTTATTTTATATTAATCACTCCCCATACACACCAAATTGTGTATAAAGTATATTATTTTAGTTGGTTTTAAGATTAGTGTGTTGAGATAATAATGACCTTAAATTGTGTGATTAAGTTGAATCTGAGTTATAACATGTTAATATGTCAAGGGTCACCATAATTTCTTTTATATTATTATCTCTTTATAATAAGAATATTAGAAAATACTAAATAAGAAAATAGGAATTTGAGTTGTGGTTTTCGTGGATGACATCTATAGGGGCTAAGGAATGAATTTGAAGAACTAAAGCAGGTCTCTTATTTTGGATGGCAATTCGATGGACATCAAAGAGGGGCCACGCCACGTCAACTTATAAAAGTAATTAAAATGGATATGGGAGTCCATGTGATATGCACGTGTGGTGCATAATAATTATGTGCGTGAGAGAGCATGGAGACTAAATCAAGAATTCGGTGATTTGAAATCTCGGGCGTACCGCCCAACTATTTCCATTTTAGCGCGGTACGCCGTGCGGTCGAGTCGGTAGAATTTTATTTACTTTGTTTTTTAAACCTATTTAAAGAATGTTTAGTCTCTATTTCGAACCCTAATCATTCCCAGCCGTTTTTAGGGTGAAGACTACGAATTTTGAGAGCTTTCTAGAGATTCTTTGAAGATTTTCATCATTAGGTACTTGTTTTTAATGCAATTTTCCTTTATAATTTTGTTTGTCACATTAGCCATGTCCGGCTAATCACCTCTAATTGGTTTTGCTGAATTTGTTTAACCAAACTAGTAAACTAGGGTTTTAATGGTCAACTATCATGATCTAGCACTTTCTTGCGGCAGAAACTAAGCAGCCCATTAGAAACCTAAGTTATTAGGTCAATTAGGCAATTGGGGGGCATGTCTATGTGTCACTAGTAACTAATTTGGTTTTACCTAGATCGGTAGCCAATCAGGATCCAAAAGTGGTTAGATTTCTCACAACTGTTAGATTAATCAATTTCCTAGTTCAACTTAGTTAATTTTTAGTTAATTCACCCCAACAAATAAAAAACAGCCAAGAGGCAATCTAGTTTAAGTTTAATTTAGTTGGTAATTTTAGTTAAGGTAGTTAATAGTAAGTAATCAATTAGTCAATTTACACATATTCTCTAAGTTCGATAACCCTAACTTCCACTACTACAAATCAATATAGTTGGGGATTTGTGACGGTCTGACAAACCGTTATCAACTTTCTCTTTTCTTTTTATAAATCTCAATATCTTTTGTCAAAACTTCATTCTTATCACGATAAAGAACATTTTCATCTTGAAGCATAGAGATCTTGTTCTGAAGTTTCTCAATTTTAGCCGCTGATTCAATCACAAGAATATTAGCATTTTCATACTTCTGTTGCACATGATAAGCCTTGTTGAACAATGCGTCAAAATCTGCAGCAACAACTTTAGCTTCAGCTTTTGCCTTTTCACATTCAACCAACAATTTATCCTTTTCTTTCATCAAATTCTTGTTAATTTTAGAAAGTTTTGCACACGTTGAACATACTAACAAAGTTTCATTCTGAACTTCTTTTATGTTACTTTCATCCCATTGGTCATATATAACACTAGAACTTGTTTCAGAATCAGAGACAGAGTCAGAATCAGTAATACAACCGTCAATTTGTTCAGTTTTGAAAACAATATCACAATCCTTATTGTCAGACAATTTATCACTTCCTGATTCCAAACCACTCGATGCAGAATCATATGATTTAGTATCAGTAGAATCTGAACCAATTGTCATGATCTGATTGTGTGCACATGCCTCACCTTTTTATTTCAATGCACTCCATTTATCTTTAGCAGTACAATACTTTGTGATTTCAAGACATAACTCTCCTGAAAGAGCAGATTGAATAATATCTCTTGCTTGTTTCTCATTATTTGTATAATCTCTTTCTTTTAGAGATAGATGTCGATGGAGTATTGCATCTCCTCTTGTATCAGTAGGCCATTTGAATTGTTTATTGATTATTTTCCAAAACTCTTCGAACTGTTTGTTGATGTAAATCTCAAAATCAACTTTCCATTTATCATAATCTTCCCATTTCACCAAGATAGGTATCATAGAAGTAGTTTGTGATGCACTCATTTTGAAAAAAAAAAAACTTATTACTATTCACTTTGAACCTGCTCCGAACTTAGTCCGAACCAAACTTCGATGAACTCCCTCCGAACTGAACCTTCAGACAATCAAATAGAAACAAGACCGATCTCTCACAGAACTATGCCCGAACGTTGACCGAACTCTCTCCGAACCTTAAGTTCGGAGCGGTTACGCCGAACTTGTCCGAACCTCAGACGAAACAAAGTTCATTCGACACCATTTTCTTGATTTTCAACGTTTTTGACTGGAATTTTCAACGGGAATTCAAGCAAACTCGATAGAAACGAATTAGGAATGAATTTTTGACTTGAAGCACACTCGAGAAAATCAAACAAACTCAAAATTGAATGACATTTTCGCAAAAACGTGAATTTTGAGTCAAAACTCCGAGAAACAGTGATTTCCGACCAGTAGAGCAAACCAAAAGCTCTGGTACCACTTGAAATTGCTTGAGCGTGTGGATCGTCTACTTAGTCATTATGAAATCAATGTAATACGAGTAAAACACGAAGAGTAAATACAAATGAGCTTTGTATTAACCACATAGAGTTTACACCGAGATACTTAGAAGATATGACCAAGAAGCTCCTGAAATCTATTACAAGACAGCTATATATACTAGTGAAAATCCGACTGGCCGAACCTCAGGTTCGGAACCTAGTTCGGCCATGTCCGAACTCTAGGTTCGCTGGGAGTTCGGACCTCAGCAACTTTGTATGATTTGTCTTGTATTCGATACTTCACATGACGATCAGGACCATGTATAAACAATTACACCTAACTTGGTGACTCTTTTAAACACTAACGCATACGTATGATAATTGGTACATGCCTGCATGTACTAACACTTATTTGTTGCTGCTTTAGTCCCACCAGAAACTTTTACCTGCCTAATGACTTAGAGACTGTCACCATTACAAAGATAGCCTACTTTCATTTTCTTTTAATCTATATATTAACCAATAACAACTCACCAACCAAACATGTCAATTAGCATGTTAGGGTCGGCCAAAGTTCCCCCCGGCTGTGCATCGCACGGCCCTGCACACTAGTTTAATTAAATAATAGAGAAAAATAAAGATAGAAGTTTTAATTAACGTTTAGTGATGGAGAGAGAAAGAGAAATGAGAGAAAAGAGTAGACGATCTCCGGTAGGGGATGGACGACAGTAACGCGGAAGAAGAACGAAAAAAAAGGTTCCATCCTTTTTTTGTGGCTGGTCTTCCGGATAACACTACGGCGAAAGACTTATGGATGGAATATCGTACTCTAGGGAGTGTCTCTGACGTTTTCATCCCTAAAAGGAAGCACTTTAATAACGAAAATTTTGCCTTCGTAAGATTTTCAAACGCCCATGATCTAGGGGCTATTGAAATGACGATTAACGAGATGAAGATAGGGGGCCAACAGGTCAGCGCCAATCTGTCGGTGGTCCCACGGAGATGGGGAGTGCAAAACCCTATTTCTGGGACCCCTAGTTTTGACGACTTGGGGACTAAGAATAAGCAACAAGGTTCCATGGATATCCATCAAGAAATTGGTGCAGCCTCTTGCAAGGTGTCGTGTTTGCCAATCGGACACGAGGATCATGGATCTTTCAAGGATGTTGTAACTAGTTTTATAGGGGCAAGGAGACAAAACATGTGGATAATAATGAAAGAACTGGTTGTTGTATGATATATGGTTGTTAACCCCTTGGAGGCTGCCGATTACCCAACATCTTTCAAAGATCAGTCTCTTTTGGGAGAAGCTATGGATGGGACGCCACTTTGCACCACCAAAGCACTTCGTTACTAGGGGGCATGAAGATTTTGATGTATCAAACGTGGGAGGATCCATGTACTACTCTTTCAAAATCATAACAAGGAGGCTCGAGATTTTCTGGAATTAAAAAAAGAGTTACGAGGTAAGTTCTTTCGTTCCTTAGACATCTGGAATGGACAGTCGTTTTGTAGGAGTCGGATTGTGGGTTTGAAAATTCTTGGTGTTCCTATTCATCTTCGTGATGATATGACGTACAACGCTATCGGTTATGCTTTTGGGGAAATCATTTGGCCTTCTTACACATCTTGGTTGACGGAAGATTGTAGCGGGGGAGAAGTAAAAGTCCTAACGAAAGTTTGGAAATCTATTGATGGAATGGCAATTATTAAATAGGTAGGATCGAGGTTCATAGTTATGATTAAAGAAAACCAGGTTCCATGGGTGCCACAGTTTCTTCAAGAGGAGTTTGTTCCATTGTCGACGGCGGAGGAGGAGTACATCTTGCCAGAGGTATCAATGGTTGGGGAAGACATAGGTTACTGTTCTTGGGTGGATGAAGGGACAACAAATATTACGAGGAATATGGAGGCGCCATATTTGGACGGTCTAGGCGGAGGTTCTATGATGGAAAAGAATTCTTCTGATGTAGGGGGCAACACGAGGCATCAGGGACGGTTATGTCCAATCAAGTGGTAGAACGTCAAGACGAGTGTACACATTTTTTTTAACGGCTAACACACACCCTCTAATCTACTTCTAAATTACACCTGAAACACCATTACCATTGTCAGGGTTTGAACCCATCACCTCCAGGTAAGACAAAGCCTTACCACCTCCCCCTTGACCACTAGGACAATGGATCATTGGCGAGATGAGTGTACACATTGACGTGCCGTTGGAGGATGGGGCGGGTATGGATCCACCCACGTGCTTGGGCCAAGAGTCGGTGGTGGGCTTGGAGTGTTTCAATGGGTTGGAATCAGAGGGCCCATATGTGGACAAGTAGGTTTCGTCGGCACCTAAGCTTGCATTACCTGACCTAAATGAAAATTTAGGGACTAGCGACACATGTGAGAAAAGAAGGTTCTATTTCATTACCCTCCTACAAGCGTGCTCGGAAGAAGGATAAAAGGGGTCGTCTGGACACTTTTTAACTCCCAAGGTAAGTTTATGAGGGGAGGGGGTAAATCTGATCTATGGGGAGCTATTTCTCGAGCTCTCTCATCATCAACGCATCACACGATGTCGAGCGGGTTGACAAAACTAATCGGAGGTCGGCAAAGGAGGTGGACGAGGAATTTTAGAGCACTATGGAAGTGGGGAGCTGATTGGGGCAAATTTGATGGGCCTGAAAGGGTTTGTAGCAGGTGCAGTTAGGGAGGAAGACGGTCGCCAGTCATAAGATGAACTTCATGTCTCTTAACATTAGGGGGGTTCGAAATCTGGACAAGTGCAATTCGGTGCGACGGTTGAAAATTTCTCATAATATTGGCTTCATCACTTTACAAGAAATGATGATGCTTGACACCTTTTCTATTTTGGTTAATTCTATGTGGAATAACTCTCCGTTCGATTATGTTGCTTCAGACATTTGGGATAGCTCCCTGTTATAACACCATTTACAACAATAATTAATTTTCTTATGGTTTCGGGGAAGATTCTTGGATGTGACACTATAATTAACATTGTCAATGTTTATGGGCCACAACCTCTCGCCCCTAAAAAAATTTTGTGGACTAGTTTACTTCATCTCAAATCGCAGATCCATGATATTTGGTTGCTTTTGGGAGACTTCAACGTGGTGGTTCGGGAGGAATCGGAAAGGTTGGGGTCCATGTTTTGTGCGTCCCCACCTCGGGATTTTAACATGATCATCTTGCAGATGGGGGTTATAGATGTTGGCATTGGCGGCAGGAGGTTTACATATCTTTCTCCAATTAATCAAAGTCTTAGTTGCATTGATCGGTTTTTGATTTGCAGGGATTTTCTTGATTTATGACCTAGCGTTTCTGTCTTTGCAGTGACGAGAGAGTTCTCCAATCACTGTCCTAATCATTCTTTGTTCGGATTCGGCTGACTTCAGACCCACTCCTTTTCGTCTTTTCAACTCTTGGATGGAAAGGGATGGTTTTTAAGAGGTCTTCTTAAAGGGTCTTAACCTTAGTTGTGTTCAAGTGGTGCCTGACCTTCTATTGGATGAAAGGTTACGCAACATTAAAACACAACTCAAGACAACATGAGAAAGGGAGTATTCTGTCCATTCGCAATCATCTAGAAATTTTAGACATCAAGGCTGATTTAGGGGTGTTATCGGAAGAGGATATGGAGGACAAATATAATATGATTAGTGAGCTGAAGGGTTTGGAACGTAATTTATGATTAGATCTTCGTCAAAAAAATCGGGTTAAGTGGGTTTTAGAATGGGATGAAAACTCTAAATTATTCCATGGCATGATGAAGAAAAATTTAATTTTAATCGGGTTCATGGTCTAACGATCGATGGGGCTTGGTGTATGGACCCAAACCGTATTAAAGAAGTTGTGTTCGCTCATTTTTCTAATCGCTTTCTCGAGGCGGACCATGCTCGCCCTAGGCTTTCAGGCGTGGATTTCAAGCAGCTTCCGCTTGCCATGGCAGATGGACTTACTCGCTCGTTCTCCATAGATGAAATTAAAACTGCGGTATAGGAATGCGGTGCGGACAAGAGCCCCGGCCTCGATGGATTTGATTTTAGGTTCTTTAAATGGTATTGGGAGGAGTTTAAAGATGATTTCAAAGATATTGTTGATCGTTTTGCGTGAGTAAAGGGTTCAATTCGTCTTTCATTGCTCTTATTTCTAAGGTTAAGGGGCCGACTCGGATCGAAGACTTTCGCCTTATAAGTCTTTTCAGTGCTATTTATAAGGTGTTAGCTAAAGTGCTAGCTAATCGGCTAGGTTTGGTTATTCGGGAAGTCATTGACGAAACTCAATTCGGTTTCATCAAGGGTCGTTTTATACTTGATGGGCCTCTTATTATTGGTGAAATCTTGACATGGCTTAAGGCATGCAAGCATGAGGCTTGTTTTTTCAAAGTGGATTTTGAGAAGGATTATGATTCGATTAGCTGGGATTTTCTTTTAGACAGTATGAAATCCATGGGGTTTCCATTTGTTTGGTGCAATTGGATTAGAGGATGTCTTAAGTCGCGCGGGGGTGGGGGTGGGGGCTTTGGTTCTTATTAATTGGGCTCCCACTCAGAAATTCAATTTAACACGGGGCTTGAGAAAAGGGAACTCACTTTCTCTTTTGTTTTTTGTTATTGTTATGGAGGCTCTAAATGTGCTTATGTTGAGAGCGTGTCGGTCAGGATGTTATTTGTAAGGTCCCAATCCGCAATGACTGACAACTAGACTCTTGAAAATACGTATTTGAAAATTTTATTACTTTCACTCCACAATTTCCCTCATGAATGTATTATTCATGAAATCCAACGTTAATGTTTTACTACACTGCTTAGATAGAGTACGCATTTAAAAACATTCTAAATAAAAGTCTGACATAACAAACTCCAAATGACACGTGTTCGGTTCTTTGCCGGCTTGACTTGATCATGGCCCGTCCAATCGTCAATTACATGTCATCACAATACTAGTAAAACGTTAGTAATGATGACCCAATGTACCAAACACACAATACATAACGATAAAATGAGAAAACAACAAGGTTTCCCAACTGCTTGCAGTAAGCGTATCGCCTAGAACCACACTTGGTTCTAGAAATCAAATCCAAACGTCACCTTTAACTTCTTCTATCCTTTCAGCTCATCCCAATGGGTCATCGTCCCAACTCAATCAAGTTAAGTTCACAACAATTTCAATATACTCATCACAAGCCAACCAATAATCCCATTCCCTCAAGGTCCAAATCACAATTAGGAAACGATCATATTTCCTACAAAAACAAGTTAGCCACTACATGTCACATTACAACCTTCACACACAAGATACACAAACAATCAAATTACAGCTTTAGTATAAGACACAGAGTGATATACTTTCATCTTTACCCAAACGGTCTCATTACAGCTTTAGAATAACAGACACAAAATACCCCAAACCGTCACATTACAGCTTTTAGTATAACACGCAAGGTGATATACATTCATCTTTACCCAAACGGGTCACATTATAATACTCCACATAAACATACTCTAATTCATCAAATTTACCCTCACACCTATCGTTGAACATATTCCACATATACACTGCTTTCATCTACCCGTATTTCCCATACCGGGTCATTCGCTACGATATATCCCCACCGGTCATTTAACACATTCTTACATTTAACATACTTCATATATATTCGCAATCATAACCCAAATGGGTCGTATTACTCAACCTCATAACATCATTCCATTCTATAAACAATCATTTATCATTTGCTTCTACTCCATTTATGGGTAGATGTCTTTGCTAGAATCAACTACACAGATGTATACTTTGTAACAAATAAACACTCTTAAATGTTACCTTGAGAGCTTTAACTTCTCAATCAGCACAATACACTCTTTTAAAGAAAACTGGACAGATTGCAAAATTCGTAGGCTACACCCGATTCATAGCCTTCAGATCAGAAATTCTGCCTTGGACAGGAAGGTGCAATTCGTAGGCTACCCTAATCCGTAGCCTACGAATCACAGATTCTGCCCCCTCGCTAAAAGCTTTAAAAAAATCTCAAATTCCACCACTTCTTTGAATGTCAAACAACATGAGATCATTTCATAAAATGGTCTTCAATTTCTACTTGCATAAAGGGTTGAATAACAAGTTAGAAAGCGTTAATAACCCATTCTAACCCGTTGACCCATTAACTCCAAAACACTCTTGCTAGCACAACTAGCCCTTTCGTATCCCTCTCCATTCGCATATTCATCCCTTGGCACAAGTAAACTTATGTCAACTCACAATATCCATCCGAAGGTGCAATCTAGGATCATGATTACCCAAAATCCCCTATCGTATCCAAGTGTTATCCTTGGAACCTCTATCATTTTCAGCTTAACCCAACAGGTCAACCATCCAATTCAATTATTTAGGATTCACATCGAATCCTTTACCTTAGTTCCTAACCATCGGTAATCACATCGCATCTACATTTAAATTAAATGGAAGAAATAATTTCATTCCTACAGTTATTTAGTAACCACTACATGTTACCTTTTAGAGTTTAGTTTTGCCCTCGCGTTGATGGCTTGTAGTTCCAATTGCTTCACCTATAATCATTATCCTTGGTTAATTTCACTAAATCATCATCAAATTTACTCATTACATTCTTCATTACTCAACATGCTTCACAAACTTAGCTTATGTAAGTTTACATTCTAGTTCAAACATTTCATCATGCACCTTATGTGCATTCATATGATTCAAGCTAGAATATATCATACAATCTATCAATTCACCTTATTCCAAACGTTAGAATAATACATTCATAATTCCAATCAAAATTTCATAGCTTTCATCAAAACAATCAAGATTCCTGGAGATCTAACTAACAAACTCAATCAACCTACCATCCATGGAAATCGATTTCCATTATGGGTCTACACATCTCCTTGCAACACACACCCAAACACACACAAAATTAGTCATGCAAGGAAGGATTTCACATAATCTAAACTCCTAACACACATACAAACATCATTTAAGCATCAATTTAGCCTATTGCTCGAATCCATGAAATCACCCAACTTAGGAATCACTTACTTGGCTATGAACTCATGATGAAATGCTAGAAATCGCAAAATAGAGGTCTCCCCAGGTTAGATTTCGATCTCCCCTCACAATTTCAGCTTCTAACTCTTTGATTTGGAGAAATTGCAAGGATTAGGTCTCCCTCTCCCTTCTCTTCCTCGTTCACGTATTTGAGTCTGGGGAAGAATCCCAGACTTGTTTTCTTATACTATATTTACAGCTATAGTCCCTCCTAAATCCCTATGATTTCTTTCTTACCCAAACTTCTTATTTTCATTACTAGTCCTTCTAATTTTCCCACTATATCATTAGTCACCATTTAATGACTAAAATATAATTTCTTAACGCAAAACCGCCTGTTTATATTTCCAATCTTCTTTTCCCGCTTCCCATCCGAAGTAAACCAATATTAAAACAACAATTAAATTTTGGGATATTACGTTATCGTGGCATATCTCTTCCTAATGGTGGTCCTTTAATTTCCTTCCTTTTCTATGCCGATGACGTTGTTTTCTTGGGTGAAGCTTTTGTATCCAATTTAGACAATCTTGCTAGAATCCTCTAGATTTTCTATGCTTTGACTGGGCTTAGGGTGAACTATCATAAAAGCACGTTGTTTGGCATCAACATGGAACAGGCGTCTCTTGAGAGTTTTGTTGGCAATCTTTGATGTAAAGTTGGTCATTTTCCCATCACTTATTTGGGGATCCTTCCTGGTGCTAATTTGAACGGGATTCGCAAGTGAGATCCGGTGCAAGATAGTTTCAAAAGGATTATCGTCCTGGAAGCGAAAAACTCTCTCTTTCGGGGATCGGGTCACCTTGCTAAAATCGATGCTCGGGGTTGTTTCGAACTATTACTTTTCCCTTTTTCGTGCGCTGGTGGCTATCATAAAAGCTATCGAAGCTAAACGCCATACTTTTTGTTAGGGAGGCGAAGTTGGGGTGCGTAAGATTATGTGGGTTGCCTGCAGTAAGATGGTGGTTGACAAGAAATTGGGTGGAGTGGGGATTGGATTGCTTCGAGCTCTATATATGGTGCTTCACATCAAATGGTTGTTTCGCTTTAAGAGCGAGCCCCATGCCTTATGGGTTAAATTCGTCAAAGCCATTCACAATAAAAAAAAATACACCCTCTTTGTTTCCTTTCAAGAAATCTATTAGGGGTCCTTAGAGTGGCATCATAAATATCTGTAACGATGTACAAGGCTTGGGTTTTAACTTGGAAAAATGAATTAGGTGCTGAGTTGGTAACGGGGAGGGCGAATTTTTTTGGGAAGATAATTGGACGAGTCATGGTCCTTTATGTAACCTTTTCCCAGATCTTGTTGCTCGTGATTATAATCCAAGGTGTCACATAGTTGAAAGATTTCGTCGTATTAAAAACAGATGGCTCATCGTTGGTGATTGGGTGGAGGAAATCGGTGTTGGTTAGTTAGAGGAGTGGGCCGAGTTGTGTGGTGGATGGGCTAATGGAGTGTCTTTCAACAGTTGCAAGGATGCTTGGAAATGGGGTGTGGAGGGTCCAGTTGAGTTCGAGGTCGATAAAGTTCGCAGGGAGCTTCAAGTTCACCTCTTTCAACCCATTGATTCGAATTTTCAGTGGATTAAATGGGTTCCTCCTAAAGTTAACGTGTTTTCCTGGCGTGCGGCTCAAAACCGGATCCCTTCCAAGGCTAAACTTGCCCGTAGGGGGATTCTGGTAGATGAAATCTGCACGGCCTGCTCTCTCTTCGAAGGGAACACAAACCATCTTTTAATCAATTGTTGCATGGCACAACTTGTATGGTCTAGAATTATTGCATGGTGCAAGGGTCCGATGATACATTTTGGAACTGTGAGTGAGGCTTTGCCTTGCTCCAAAAGGTGGGGTGACAAGACGAGGATGTGGAAAATTTACTACGGGATTTTTCTAGCTACTATTTGGTGCATTTGAAAGAACCAAAATGAAATGATTTTTAAAAGATGGAGGAAAGGAGCTTAAATTATTCCGGAGGAGATTAAGTTGATTGCGTTCTTATGGGTAAAATATAGAGGTAAGCAGTGTTCCTTAGTTTGGGAAAGTTAACATAATTTTTCTTGTCCTTGTAACACCCCAAAATTTCATAACTTGAATTATATACGTGTGCTAAGCATGTTAAGTAGCTAAAACGTATATTGATATAGCTTATGGGTTGATAAATGGGTAAAAGGTAATGATTTGCAAAATGCTATACGTGTTTAACGTTGGAAACAGGGTGTCCTGACCCGACGAATTAACGAACCCGACTGATATTAACCCGTAAGAGTTACACCCGGGTCAACGGACTATAAAATCTAATTAATTGTTAATTAGTATTAAAACGAACTAAGTGGTTAATTAAATAAATACTTGATTATTTATTTTAATTAAAACGACAAAATTATTTCGGCCAAAAACACTCATAAAATAAATAGACGGGCTAATCAGTTGTTACCGGATTAACAGACTGATCAACGTGGTGGCTTAAAGTAAATCACGACCAGGCCCAGTCCGCCCCGATCCACGATTTTTAATTAAATAAGGGAGAGGGAGATTAATGGTAACAAAAGTCACAAAACCCTAATCTCCAATCTCTCTCTCTCCCTGCGCCGAATCCCAACCGGCTCCTCAGCCGTCGTCCGCTTCCGATCAGCGCCGCCACCACCACCGCAATCCTTCGAGTTTTTCCGATGGATCGCCGTCTTGCCAGTGTGTGCTCGTCTCGAGAAAGAAGCCGCTGCAGCCCGAGCCGAAGCCGCAGCCCAAGTCGAAGCCCGAGCCGCCGCTATTCCCTCCACCGCACCACCGCCCGATCGTTGGCTTGTGGTCCTCGCGCTGCCGGCGCAGCCGAGGCCACTGCGCCCAATCCCCTCGTCGTGGCCCGCGCCGCTTTACCCGCCGGCCACCGCCACCGCGTCACCGCCAGTCACCGGTGATGAGATTTTCGTGGGGACTGTTCCGGTTGCAATTCCGGTGGAAAACGTTTTGTCACCGCCGCCCATGGTAACCCTACCACCGCCGCCACCACTACCACCGTCGCCACCTATGGCCACCGCCGCCGTCGATGATCTGTCTTGCAAGTTCGAGTCAGAAGTCTCAGTTCGTCCTTGCGCGAGCCCTTTAAATCCGGGTGTCTCGAGCGGTTGCTCGGATCCCGCCAAGGTATATCTAACTTGTTTAGATATTTAATTAATTAATTAATTAATTTGTTTTAAATAAATAATTTTCTTATGTTTGTCGTGTACGGTGATTGATCCTGTTACGGTTGTATCCGCGTGTTTAAATTAAATCGTTTCCGCTGCTAAATTAATATAGTATTAATTTATATATTAAATCGGTTTTAATAAAAAATTAAAATCGGTAACCCGGATATCCACTGTAAAACCCAACAGTGGTATCAGAGGCATTATCACCGCGCGCAAACCAGAACCGGTCTTTTCGTAACCGGTAGTTTGCAATTTCGACTTAAATCCAAATTGCGAATTAGAATTAATTTACTTATTTATTTTAATTCTATATAAATTTTTTTATTGTGTGTTAACGGCCGACCCCTGAATTTTAATTACATAATTGTATGTATTGTGGCGTGTTTTGTTTTTCTCTAGTTGGCCCAATTGTTTTGGCCCATTTATGTATTTCGAATTTTGGTTTATTGGACCAGGTTTTAGGGTTTCAAAGTTGTACAAAATCTAGAACTAGGTTACTATTTTGTAATTGTAAATTTTGTAAAAACCAAGAGTCGAAGACTGGACACACGCAAAAGGGATGTCAAAGCAAGTGGGAGCTGAATCGGATCCAAGAACGCACAGAGTTGCCTCCTTGGTTGTTCACCATTTTTTTTGTATTTAGATTTATATTAAATATGTCCCTTATGATCTCGCTTGTATGGCTCGAGCGAGATCAAGACCTTATGCCGTTTACTAGTCCCGAGTGGTGATAGGGTTTTATCGTTTATGTCTGACGGTAATTAAATATTAAAAGTGATTAATATCCCTATATGGTAATTCTTAAAAACTGATAGTTCGTGCCATCCTATCTCAAGTCGAATTTGGAATGTATTTACCAGAGCATGAGTGTTGGAGTATTTCAACACCGCACTTGGTGCCGAGGGTACCTTCCAAGGTGAGGACATTGGAGTATCTCAACACCGTGTCATCACTTCGACCATTTAGGATTACTATCGCTTTAGACGTATATGTTCGTGGTGTTAGTATTTCAACACCGCGCCATGGATGTATATTGCTAAAGTGGGCACGGATGAGGCTAAACGTATCGCAAAATACAATTGTATGTATATAGCGGCCTCATACCGAGAGTTGTGACTTGAGTCTCGCAATTGACAAACGTTGTCAGTTTGTTTACACGGCTTTGCTCCTGAGGCTCATTTGGCGGTCTCAAGTAATGCCGCCTAAACGAATTCTCGATTTCTTAAAATAAACTTTACCAACTTATTTTAATGAAATATAAAACATCGAAAATACTAATTAAATCTACTTTGCTTATTTCAGAAGGCTAAAAAAACTCACCTCCATTCAGTTCAATGGTTCAACTCGACCCCTTCACTGAGACTGGCTTTCTCGCATGGCAGACTACCCTGAGGAACCTTTTAAGGCTCTTCGGGAAACTCTATGTCAGTGACCGACCTATCGCGAGTATTCCATCTTACTTGTTAAATGAGAACTCACGATCTGAGCTCCAAAAGCACACTGAAGATGATAACAACGTCACTGATCTGATGTTATCTAGCATGACTCAGGATTATCGGTACAATTTCATGGGGATGTCTGCTTATGACCTCATGCGTAAACTCATGGATTTATTTGAGTTGGGTCAGAGGACTGAGCGAGCCGATGCACTTTCACAATTCGTGAACTGCTCTATGGCCAACGACTCCTCTCCATACGATCATGTCATGCATGCTGATGAAAGCGTATCGCGATAGGCTGATCAACCTTGGCTACTCCATCTCTGACGGGATGGATCTTGATGTAGTACTCAGATCTTTGCCTGAACATTATCGTATTCTTGCTATTAATTATTCGGCTCAGTCAATCGAGGAGGTTATTCCGTAGGTACCCAACGTGAAGATTAGGACCACGCCGGACGTGCTCAGAGTTGCTAATACAAAGATCTCCAAAGCCAAGAAGGTTAAAGAAGGCAAAGGCAAGAAACCACAGGTGCAGCCTCCCGAGGAGCGCCTGTGCTATAAGTGCAACAAAATGGGACAATGGCGTCGCAACTGTCCCGTTTATCTTGCAAAGCTGAAGATGACCAAGAACCCTAAAAAGGGTTGCTCATCAGGTACATCAATAAATGTTATTGAACTTTTTACTGTTTCCTCTAATTCATGGGTATTTGATACTGGATGTGGTTATCACATCGTTAATGTTTTGCAGGAACCTGAAAAGTGGAAGAAGACAGAACAAGGCTGCATGGACCTCATCGTTGGTGACGGGAAGAAGGTCCCAGTACTTGCTACCGGCACATATTCTTTTTCATGCTCTTCTGGCCTTGTAGTTACTTTAGTTAACTGTTTATATGCACCTGGTTTATCCAGAAACATTATTTCTGTCTCTTCATTGTTTGAACAAGGATTTCGGTATAAATTCAATGGAAATGTGATTTCTGCTTACCTTAATGATATCTTTTATTTCGAGGCTAAACCTCGACATGGTGTATATGAGATAGATGTTCAAACAAACAATCAGCTCTATCATGTTTCTAAAAGAAGCAAAGCTGATAGTAACGAATCCTCGTTATGGCACCATAGGCTTGGTCACATAAGCAAGGCCCGCATTAAGAAGTTGCAAACTGCTGGGATTCTCGAATCCCAAGATGCAGATTCCTTCGATGAGTGCGAGTCACGTTTATCTGGTAAATTAACCAAGTCACCCTTCACCCACATAGGTGAACGGGCCCAAGGATTGTTAGGCATTATTAACACCGACGTGTGTGGACCCTTTCGAACTGAAATGATAAATCGTGAACGATACTTCGTGACTTTCATCGATGACTACAACAGATATGCCTATGTCTATCTGATGAAACACAAACATGAAACTTTTGAAAAGTTCAAAGAGTTTCAAAACGAAGTACAAAATCAGCTGAGTCAAACTATTAAAATACTTCGATCTGATAGAGGCGGTGAATACCTAAGCGTTGAATTCCTGAATCATCTGAAGAATGTGGAATCGTTTCACAACCTACTCCTCCTGGCACACCCCAGTTAAATGGCGTAAGTGAAAGGAGGAATCGAACTCTTCTTAACATGGTTCGATCGATGATGTGCAGGACTTCCTTGCCACATTCCTTTTGGAGATATGCCATCTTGACCACCACTCGCCTAATAAATCTGGCACCGACCAAGAAAGTAGAGAAGACCCCATATGAGATATGGTATGGTTCTCTTCCTAAACTATCATACCTCAGGGTATGGGGATGTGATGCTTATGTCACCAGTGAAACTGACAACAAGCTCGATCCCCGAGGCGAAAGGGTAACTTTCGTTGGATACTATAGTAATACCGGTTATTACTTTTACCATCCCGATGCAAACACTGTTTCCATCAAAAGGAAAGGTAAATTCCTTGAGAAAGAATTCCTTGCTCGAGGAACAAATAGTGATCCAGTGGATCTTGAAGAAATTCGAGATACACCTAACCCTGAGACAGTCGCTGCGTCTGACCGACAATTTTTTGTCGCTCCAGCAGACCCAAGCACAAGCACAAGCGTTCGTAGCAGCGAAAGTGTAGGATCATTATAAGTTAGAGTTAAACTTAAACAAAGCCCTTTACTCGCAAATATAACCCTGCGGAATTAAAGTTATATTTCACTTTACTTAAGCGATATTGAGTTCTTGTATAATGTAAAAGCTTGATTTACAGAATTATAGTAACAACAAAGTATCAAATACTCGGCACTATTTGCATTAACTCAAAGCTACACTATTACAAGTGTGTTGACAATTGTGTGTAAACTGAGAGCTAACTAAGCTATATATAGTGCAGATGAGATCAATGACAGCCATTGATCTCATTCGATCTAATCTAGACCGTAAACTAAAAAGTCAAATACAAACTACCAAAAGAATAAACATCGGCAATTGGAATATCTTGCGTGTTTGCAGCACCATACTACTTTAGGAGAGCGGCTTGGAATAGATATAGAAGCATACGAGAAGATTTTGCAGGATTGGACTTGCTGAAAAGACATCTCAGGAAAAGCCCGGTTGAACTCATTATCTGGTGGATAATCGAGTTCACCCGAAATATTCGCTAAGGGACAAAACTGCTTGTTTCCGCTTGAACTGCCAGTTCCGCTTCAAGTGAGAATTCCGCTTCAACTTCAACTTCAACCGGAACATAGTAAAATTGGCATTTCAGCCAGAAATCTTCCAAGCGCAATATTCCTTACAATCTCCCCCTAAGCTGATGCTGTCAAATTATTCATCAACTTCAATGTTTATCTTAAAAAATTGACTTGTACCCAAAAATCTTTTTCTCCTCAACCTACTTGTCAGAGGTTCTGATGTTGGCATCCAGATGTTGAGAAAGCTCCTTTGAATTTGTTTTGGTCACCTTCACATGTTTAAAAGATTCCCAATCCATTTCGCTCCATTCTTCTTGAACAGAAATGGATTCGTGAATTGTGAAGGTGCCATCAGCTCTGTGAACATAAAAGAGCTTCTCTTCCTCTTCCCAAATGATGAACTTAATTTTACTAGAAGGCACTTCATCATCTTCTTCTTCTGCTAAAACCTCATCTAAATTGCTTTTGTAGAAAGCTCCACATTCGAACACTGTTGGCTCAATGACAAGCCTCAACATGTGCTCAGCCCTTGAGGGATTCAGAATTTCTCTGAGCTTCAGAATGATGTCTGTCATTTGCAGCAGAGTAAGATATGTAGTGGCCTTGTGAACATTTACCACTTGAGTTGTGCCAGTTGCCATTTTGAAAGTAAAATCACAGGTGGCTTCATCCACTGTCCAGCCCACAATTTGTCTTTTCCTGGGTGGAGCTTTTCTTCTCTGCCTTTGATCTCTTTTATTTTTGGCATGCATCATTTTTCTTTTTCTAGCCATCCTTTCTTCATCAGAATCATTTACAGATTCTTGCACAATAGGTCTTTTGCCTCTATCAGATGAAGAAGGGCCAGTTTGGACTTCAGTAGGTTTGGCAAGGGTGGTGGCAGGTTCATTGATAGTGAGTGGAGGTAGGGAGGTATGTGATGGTGGTTTACTGGCTTCTGGAGTTGGGCTTGAAGGTGGAGTAGGAGGGAAGATGTCAGAGAAATCCATGGTAGGTGGAGGCTTTTTCTTGAAGGGAACTATGGGAGTGAAGTTATCTGTTCTGTACTTGGGGTTGGCAAATTTGGTGACAACTTTCTTGGAGATGGAGGGAGGTTTGTAGGGTTTGATAGCAAGTGACTGTAAAATAGATGGAGCTGTTGTAGGCATTGGGTTTGGGTTGTAGGTAAAGGAAGGTGGAGGTGGTACATCTGCAGTATCAATAAATTCAGGTTTAACATTAGCAGTTATTGTACCTGAGATCAGCTCTGAAGGTGAAGGCATCACCAAGTTAGGATTGACAGCAACAATTTCTCCTTTCAGTTCATAAAAGATTGTGTCTATCAAGCTGCAAAGTCCCCTAAATTGCATCTGAGCTACCTCTTCCTCTTTCTTCAAATTTCTAACCACAAGTGCCCTTTGTACCTTTTTCAGCAGTAGGTAATTCTCATCATTCTTTATCAGCCTGGTAGGCAATTGAGAGGCAATCGAAATCAACCTCTGCCTATCAGCATCAGACACTGCATCCAAGTTATAATCCTTCAGTCTCCAGTTGAAAGACCTAGTCTTTGCCTCTTCAAGTAGATTTTCAAAAACACTATCTTGCAGATACAGATCATATTCTTCTTGAAGCTCTTTAGCTAGCCTCTCATCTTCTGCTACCCTTTTTGCTTCTTCTACCATCTTTACTATAGCCTCAACTTCAGGAGTTTGAGTTACCTGTTGAATGGTTTTAGCAATATCAGCTTGAACAGGTTCTTCAGCTAGAACTGACTATGTGCTCCTTAAGGCTATCAGTGTTGCAGCTATCTCCTCTGCTCCATCACTTCCTTGTTCTTCCGGTTGAAACACAGGTGGCTGATCAGTTCCAAAAATTGAACTGTTAGGGCCATGAGCTTCCACCTGGTTCACTGTTTGAGTTTCCGGTTGAACATTCAGCATAGCTTCCGCTTGAACTTCCGCTTGGACATGAATTTGACCTTCAGTCACCACCTGAGGTTTGGTGACTTCAGGTTCCTTATCAGCAAACTCCAGCACCTCTGTACCTTCATCCTCACCAATCAAATTCTCATCTTCCCCTTCAGTCATTGTAGCAACTGCAACTGTTGCAATGCTTTCTTCAATATCAAGTGCTACCTTGCTGGTGGAGGCAATAGTTCCTACCACTTGATCACTGGCTCTTTCAGCCGGAAAAATGACATCCTTGAGGAGTGTCGTGATCATGTTGATGTGCTCAGGGAGAGCACCAGCAACCAGCATGGATGACTGTACTAGTTCAGCAAGATTGGGGTCCTCAAAAGGAGAAATAGCAATCAGTTGACTGCATCTCATGTTCACCCAACTATCTTCAACTGAGAAGGGATTCACACCAATTCTTTGGCAAGCTGTGGATTTAACTTTAGCCGGTATCCTTTCCACTTCTTCAATTTCTGTGATAACAGGTCTTGATGGCATCTTCTCCCCCAATTTGACAGTATCAGCTTCATCAGTTTCAACAACTTCATCAGCATCTCTGATAGGGTTTGAAGGACCTGCTTCAGTTTGAATAGGATCAGCTTGAACTAATTTAGCAACAGTTGTGTTGAGAGTTTCAACCTGTGCTTGCAGAGAAAGGTACAATTTCGTCAATTCTGGTAGTGTATAGCTATCCTCAACTGGCTTTTTGCCAGCATCCTTGGAAAAAAACCAAACTATCAATCCGAGATTGATCAGCATTGGTACCCGTGGCTTCTTGGCACCTGGGATTCTCTTCAACTGTTTCAGCAACTCTTGGTTCCAATAAAGGACTTCTAGGTGCTGATTCAGAGAAGATTGCCGCAAATTGGGTCTTATTGATGTTACTTTGACACCAAGATCCAGTAGGGATCCTTGGGCAGCATCAGCCCTTTTTGCATGAATCTCTTCATGACTCCTGAGATTCACCTCCGGTAAGGAGTGGGGTTGCAGTGCTTCAGGGTCCTGGCTTATCAGGATGTTCTCATGTAATGAGGCAGGTGAGTTAATAACACCTTCATCTAAGCCAAGATTGAGAGCATTGTCACTCCTAGGTGACAGGGGTTGTAAGGGTGAAAAATGTTCAGATGGGGATGGTACATCTGTTTCTAATGACTCCCCCTCAGCTGAAGGTTCATCCCTAAGAGATAATCCCAATTTTACCAGTTCCGCTTAGGCTTTTTGCCTTGGTCGGGGTTAGAAGCTTCGGGTTGGTTGGTGGTACTAGGTGGAGGAGACCCAGTGACCACATTTCTATGTCTTTTAAAAATGATAGGAGGTGAGTTGGATGAGGAGGTGGCAGTGGTAGTAGTTGTGTGAGCTTTCCTCTTTTTGGATTTATAGGTTTTGAGAGAAGATGAAGCCGGGACAGATGTGGGATCAGAAGCTGTTAGGTCTACAGTTCTGTCATCTTGAGCTTGGGGCTCAGTTGCTACTACAGTTTCCGTTTGAACCTCTGCAGTAGCAGGTTCGTCAGGAAACTGCCTTGGAATTGGTAAGGGATAGTCAATGTCCCTTCCAAGAAATGCAGACTTGTTTAAAGCAAGGTTGGAAAAAGTTTTCTCATTTAGAAGTTTCTGATGCAAAATTGTACCAAGCCAAACTATTTGGGGGTACTCTTCTTTGAGAATGTAAGTTAGGAATCTAGGATATATGTAAACATATTCAGGTTGAACAATGGATTTTAGGGCTTGAAAAATGAGTTTGGAAAAATTAAAATTTTCACTTTTTACCACAGCATAGAAGGCAGAAGCTTGTTCGCTGGCAAGCTCGTCAAATCCGCCTTTCTTTAGAGACAAGCACACCAGAATTGTATGTGCCAGGAATCTCCATTTGTATGGTAATTGCCCTTTCTTGATGGTTTTGCTCGTCAGGGAACCACCATATCCAATATCTCTGAATAGGCGGAGATATTTCTTGTGGTCAACCTCTTCATATCCACCTTCATCCCTTAACTTCAACAGTTTCGCACCTTAGCTTCATCGATTTCCACATCTTTCCCTTGAACGGTTGACACAATTTTCTCACTACCGGTTTCGCCTTCGGTAACCCTAGCATGAACCTAAAAGTCTTCCATCACTTCTTCAAAAATTTCGGCTTCAACAGTGAGCGCATGATGAAGATGAGACCTTTTGATGAAGTCAATCATACCGTTGTAGATGTTAGTTTTGCTCGGTGGTTCTAGGTATGCCACCAGGTTATGCTCTACGGGGAACTTGGAATCACCGATTGGCTTCTTGCCACTCGCCTTTGCTTTGGGAGCCATTGTTGAAACAGATTATGAGAGTATTGACGGTTAGGAAGAGGTTTATCGGAGAGGGTTTGAGAGAATTTTGGGAGTATTTCAGAGTGGAATTGAGAGAAATGGGGAAATTGACGGTAAATTAGGGCTTTTTACCTTTTTCGGTGCTGACGTGGAGGAGAGAGGTTAAAAATCGACGGTTCAGTGACTGATGAGACAGGTGCTTTATGGGTTATACGGTACAACTGGTTAAAGCATGTCCTTATCCAAAAGTTAATTTACTGAAACCTCGGATTTAAAACAGTTAAAAACTTAATGGGTAAATAAATGTATATCCGCTTAGAAAATTATGCCTTCCGGGTAATTAAATGAGACTTTGACTTTGTTGACCCGGAAGTTCAAGCGGAACCCATTTTCTCCTTTATTTTAAAACAAAAATTCTTCCGTCTGGCATCAAGCGGACAAATATTCCGCTTGAAAGAATTGTTTTCAAAATAATTTTCCACATCATTTGTAAAGCATTTTTCCGGTTGAAGTTCACCCGGTGAATTTCAAAAGTTATTTTCTCAGGTTGAACCTGAACTTGAACCGGAAATCCAAAACACATGAATTTTGAAAATTTGTGTTGAAAATTCATAGTGTTAGCAGTATTTACTGACTATGAACTGAAATGTTATCTAATCAACGCAAGAGATTTTCATTTTCTTTTTCTTTTTGTATCAAGAGACGGGCTCTTTAGCACATGCCTCTCTTTTATTAAGGTTGTGAAAAACTTTATTCAAAGTTCATCATCCCAATGGCTGTGATGAGGTAGAGAAATCTTGCCTCATCAAATGCTTTTGTAAACAGATCTGCCAATTGATGATCAGTGTGAACTTTAAATAGTTTAATTAAATGTTTTTCTGCACAATCTCTAATAAAATGATACCTTATGTCAATGTGTTTGGTCTTGGAGTGCTTCACTGGATTGTTGATGATTGAGATGGCACTGTTGTTGTCTGCAAGAATAGGAGTTTCCATGAATGTGATCCCATAGTCAAGCATTTGGTTTTGAGTCCAAAGGAATTGGCTACAGCAACTTGAAGCGGCAATATACTCAGCTTCTGCAGTTGAAGTGGAAACACAAGTTTGCTTCTTGCATTGCCAAGAGACAAGTCTTTCTCCTACAATTTGACATCCTCCTGATGTTGATTTCTTATCAATATCACATCCTCCATAGTCACTGTCTGTGAATGCTTTGAAAGAGAAGTCAGAGTTCTTGGGATACCACAAACCCAGTTTTGGTTGCCCCTTCAGGTACTTGAAAATTTGTACCATCAACATGTCATTACCAACAGTTTTAACAAAAAGTGTTTTGTCAATAGCCCCTCTCCTGTAGCCATTCTCTAGAAGATAGTTAGAAAGAGTTTCATACCAGGTTCTAGGTGCTTGTTTGAGACCATTCAAAGCTTTGATCAGCTTGCACACCTTGTTAGGATGGTGAGGGTCTTCAAAACCAGGAGGTTGTTTGACATATACTTCTTGTTCCAGGAGGCCATACAGGAAAGCACTTTTCACATCCATTTGAAATACTTGGAAGTCTTTGAATGCAGCATAGGCTAAGAAGATTCTGATTGCTTCCAACCTGGCTACTGGTGCAAAGACTTCATCATAATCAATGCCTTCTTCCTGTACATAGCCTTGCACAACCAATCTTGCTTTGTTCTTTATGACAATTCCCCTATCATCTTTCTTGTTTCTGAAAACCCACTTTGTTCCAATTGGTTCTGCTCCATCAGGCAGATCTACCAATTCCCAAACCTTTTGCTTGTTGATCTGAAATAGTTCTTTCTGCATTGCCTCTACCCAGCTGTTGTCTTCCAAGGCATCTGCTACCTTCTTGGGTACTTCTTGAGACAAAAATGCAACATGCAAACAAATGTTTTCATTTTCAGGATCTGCTCCTTGTCAAAACAGGAGCTGAATCTTCTCCAATAATATTTCCTGCTGGATGATCTCTGTTGATTCTTCTATCAATAAACATAGGAAATTCATGGCTTCTTCCATTTGAGGGTATGTTAAGCTGAGGAAGTCTGTGATCAAACTCAACAGCTACAAATTGTGACACAGGATCAGAGACTCCAACTGATTCATGAGAATTGATGTCTGAATTGTAGGTCAGATGCTCTAAACTGAGCTCATTTGATATGCTATTATTTGAATTTTCAGCTCCATTTGACCCTGATTCAGTATTCTCTTCATTTACTGAAGTTGAGTTTTTCGGTTGAACTTGAACCGGAGAAATTTGTTCAGCTTGAACTTCGACCGAAACAATTTCTTCTTCAATTTGAATTATTTCAGTCAGTCTCTTGTCATTTCTTGGGAAGATAGGTTGAGAACTCATGGAAGAGAAAAATATTGGTTTCTCATTTGCAGTTTGATTACTCTTCCAATGCTCATCAGCAGACCTATGAGAATTTTGTTCCTGCACTAAAGAGCTTACAAGCTTATCAACAGTTATGTTGAAAGCAGTAGTTAGTGCATCAATATCGAATAACCAACTGGGCTGAGACTTAAAATTGTTGGGAGATTTTTCATTGAAAGATACATTTATGGTTTCCTCAACAATCTTAGTTCTCTTGTTGTATACTCTATATGCTTTTGACACACCTGAGTATCCAACAAAATAACCTTCATCTGCCTTTTCAGCAAATTTAGGCAAGGACTCATTGGTTATTAAGATAGTGACTGGACAACGAAATGGCTTAAAGATAGTAGATATTTGGCTTCCTTTTCCTCCAAAGCTCATAAGGTGTTTTATTCTTTCCCTTGACAATTAAGATCCTGTTTTGGACATAACAGGCAGTGTTTACTGCTTTTGCCCAAAATATCACAGGGAGCTTGGAGTCTGCTAACTTGGATCTAGCAGCTTCAATCAATGTCCTATTTCTCCTTTCAGCAACACCATTTTGCTGTGGAGTTCTAGGAGCACTGAATTGTCTCACAATTCCCTTCTCCTCACAAAATGAATTCAGATAATGATTTTTGAATTATGTGCCATTGTCACATCTGATTGTTTTGACCTTGAGATTTGATTGATTTTCTAAATTAATTACAAGAGTTTTCAACAATTCAGCAGTTTCATCTTTTGTTTTAAGAAAGAAAACCTAAGTATATCTTGAAAAATCATCAATTATCACAAAACAGTATGACCTTTTTCCTAAACTCATTACTCTAGTTGGACCAAACAAATCCATGTGCAAAAGCTCTAGAGGTTTTGAAATAGAAGACTCAACTTTTGGCTTGAAGGAGGTTCTGTGTTGCTTGCCCTTGAGACATGGCACACAGTTTTCAGAACATGCAAAGTGCTTGTTAGGAAGACCCTTAACTAAGCCAAGATTTACAATTTTGTTCATGTTTTTGTAGTTCACATGACCTAACCTTCTATTCCAGAGATCAGATTCATCAACTGAGGCTTTGGATACAAAGCAAGCAGTGCCACATGAGGGTGTAGCAACTGACATATCCAGAATGTATAATCCATCTCTTCTGGGTGCCTTAAGCATTATAAGTTGATCAGGAATTTTGACACCAGGTTTGAGGACTATAGCCTCTTTCTCATTAAACATTAAATTCAAATTCTTGTCACACATTTGTGAGACACTAAGCAGGTTGAAATTTAATGTATCAACAAATTGACTCTATCAAATTTTACCAGTCCATTTGTCACATCACCTTGTGCTGTGATATGGCCTTTTGTGCTTCCAAAGGCAACTGGTCCTCCATTGATTCTTTTTGTGTTTTCCAGAATGTGCTTATTCCCTGTCATGTGGCAAGTGCATCCACTGTCAACTACCCATAGGCTATTCTGGCCTTTATTTTGCACCTGCACACATCAGAATTGATTAATTTCTATAGGGGACCCAAGCCTGAGTGGTCTTGGGTCTGCCATAAGCATCATTATACTTGTACTCTTTGAGTACTAAAGTATTTACTACTGGAGCTTCATTAAGTAGATCATCATTGTCAAAACTGAAGTTCTCATGCTGAGCACTTGTTTGACTAGACCTTTCACCTTTGGTGTTCTTTCTTTCAGCAATTTTCCTGTCCCTATATTCTTTAAACTTCTTTTGCTTGTTGGTTAATTTCTTAAGTTTTTCATTTTCTTTAATGACCAACTGAGTTCTTTCAGGTGACTTTGAAAATCTTTGAGGAAAATGTTTGTTTTGATTTGAACTCTCCCCCTGAAGTGGAACATAGTGATTTCCACTTGAACTTTTAGCAAAGACAGTTTCAGATTGGTTAAATTTGTTGTTTCTTGAAAAGTTTTCTCTAGAGGTAACCTTTCCTCTTGAGGAATTTCTTCTTCCTTGAGCTTCAAATTTCTCAAACCCTTCAGCAAAATGTACTTGAGGTCTCTGCTTTGGAGCAGTAGCTAATCTGGGTTGAAAATTATTTTCCGGTTGAACATGAGTTTGAGTGGAAAAATGTTCCGCTTGAACTTCAGCTGGAAAACGATTTTGCTTTAAAATAGTAAAACTTCCATTCCTTTCATTACCAATCAAGACTCTGTTAGAATCAGTCCCAAAATGCTTCAAAGTGTGGTTTCTCACAGGTGAAATTCTTCCTGTGAGCTTCTTTTGAAAATCAGCCTTTGGTTTCAAACAGGTTTTGGTTTTTGAAATGGTTTGACTTTACTCATTGGGTTGAACTGACAAACAACAGCTAGGTGACCTTGTTCACCACAGCACATACATTCAACAACTTTGGTTTCAAACTTTCTAGGAGACTCAAATTTGGTTACTTGGTTGAATTTTAGTTGACCAAGCCTTTGAGTTTCACTTCCCTTTGGTTGCTCAGGTTGCTTTCCTCCAACTTTTGAATCCTTAGGTTCATAAACAGTTGGTGGAGGAACAGCAATTGATGGTTTTAAAATGGTTGATTGGTCAACTGAAGCAGATGAGCTTGCAACAGTGACTTCAGCCTTTTTAGACTCAACAGTGTTTTCAGAACTTGACTGTGATGAAATGTCATCAACTGTGAGACTAACTTTACATTCAGATTTTAAAGCATTAATTGGTTTGATTACAGGTGAGTATTCAATTGGTGGCTCAACACAGTTATACCCAACACCTGCCTTTCCATACAATCCTCCCATCCATAATTTCTCAGCCTTTTTGTTTGCTGCCTGGAATTTATCACAGGTGAACAAAGCATCTTCCAGCTTGATCTCAAGAACATCAACCTCAGCCTTAGCATCCTTGGTTTCGTTTCTTGACTTTTCAAGTTTTGACAGCAGGTCATCAAGCTGAGTTTCAAGCACTGAGTTGGTTTGTTTCAACTGTTCATATTCTTTGGTTAAATTTTCAATTTTTAATATATGAAGATTCAGTTTTCTTAAAACATTCCTTAACTCAATTAGATTTGAAACTTCATCAATCAAGTCAGTGTTGTGATTTCGGTACTTTGACACTTGTTATATGCAGGCAGGGCTGCATAGATTTTCTAGGACTTTCTCTGGGATAGAGTTTACCTGTTCAGAGGTAGAGTCTTGTTTGGCCATCAAAGCATGGTTGACAAGCTCAAACTCAGCAACGAAATCTTCCCATTCAACACATGAGGTTTGACTTGCAACAGTAGCTACCACATTTTGGTGGTTTTGACTTCCGGTTGGTTTTGGTGGGGTGGGTTTGGAACCTGAGTTGTTTCCAGAGTTGTTGTTGTTTGAATTACTTCCTCCATGATTTTTCCCTTGAACATGACTTTGATTCTGTCATTCTCTTCTTGGTTGAGGGCATTCCCTTGCAAAATGACCAAGTTGATGACAGTTATAACACTTCACCTTGCTTTTATCAAGGCCTATGTGAGCACCTTTTGCTCCCTTGTAAGTTCTACCGGTTCTTTTGTAGAACCTTTGAGCTCTGACAGAAACCATAGCAAGTTGAGTCATAATGTCCATTTCTTCCAAATCATCAGCACCTATGCACTCAAGATCTTTGGGTATGAAGCCTTGGTATGAGTCAGTTGCTACATGAGCATTGTGAGAGTTTTCAAACACGTTTGAAAAACTTTCTTGACACCTTGGTGTCTCAGGGAAACTGACAATAGGTGACTGATATGATGATGAGTTTGAAGACCTTTGACTGTTAAAATCAGTAGTTACTAGTGCAGATGAAAACAGCTGAGTTGACTCAGAAGATTAGTTTTGTTTAAGATCTAGTTCCATTTCATAGGCACTGAGTATGCCATGAAGTTCACTGAGTCTCATCTTTTTCAAGTTTTTGCATTCCCTGATGCTTACAGTGTAAACTGTTCACACAGAAGGCAGGGAACGTAAGAACTTTCTGTTAACATCTACCTGGTCTAATTTTACATCTACCTTTTGGAGTTCATCAAGCAAAGAAACAAATCTTAAGTACTGGTTTGTCATTGTTTCACCAGATTTGAAAGTAAAGTTTTCATACTTTTGTTTTAAGGCATCTTTCTTGTTTTCTTTAACTTCACTGGTTCCTTCATACATTTCACTTAAGGCATTCCACAGTAGGGATGAGATTGGTACCATACCGGTACCATACTGTACCGGTACCGGTTAGTACCGGTTTCAAAATTAAGAAAAATCAAGTACCGGTACCGGTACCGTTTAGGTTCGGTCGGTACCGGTTCGGTACCGGTATTCCGGTAAATTACCGTTTTAGTAGCGGTTTTCATTTTCCTTATAAAAGTACCATCAAAGCATAAAAAAATGGTAGATCATTATTGATTTTAAATAAAAAATCTCAATTATGAACAAATATAAAAGTTGGTTATTATAACTAAATCATGATTTCTAAAGCATTATACATTTTCTAAGGTGACCATGATCTATATTTATCAATGAACATTAAAACACGAAGGTGATATGATCTATATATTTTTTAATGTTAGTAAATATGTAATCTAATAGTTTAGAATAGACGATATACGAAGATTAATATTTCCTTTTCAGTTAAAAAAATAATATACGAAGAATGAAAAAGTAAGTAATGTTTGAAAATCAAAACGTTCGACAAATGGAGCGCTCAACCGGTTCATTGGTCAAATAAAAATAATAGCCTAAGAACTATAATTGACGGATGTAAGGATAATTTGACAAAAAAAAATCATTAACTAGCCTAAGAATTAGAAATATATAATTTATGTTTAAAAATTAAGACTATATATATTTCGGTACTCATTCGGGAAAAACCGGTTTTTACAGGTACCGGTACCGGTTAGTACCGGTTTCAAAATTAAGAAAAATCAAGTACCGGTACCGGTACCGTTTAGGTTCGGTCGGTACCGTTTAGGTTCGGTCGGTACCGGTACCGGTACAGGTACCGGTACGGTACCGGTAAGGGACCGGTACGGTACCGGTATTCGGTACCAAAAGCTCATCCCTATTCCACAGGTCAAATGCAGTTTTATATCCTTTGAACCCACTTAAAATGGAATTAGGAAGTGCAGCGTGTAGAGTCCAATATGCCTTATGGTTAAATTCAAGAGCAGTATAGTCAGATTCAACATATTTATCTAGTTGGCTTAGGTATTTTGACTTCTGCATCGTCAGCAGATGAAACCATGGGTGAGTAGGGACCTTCAGTGAAAGATTTCCAAATACGACGGTCCAAAATCCTAACAAAACCTTCCATCCTGAGTTTCCAGGTACCAAAGTCATCAGGAGTGAACATTGGTGGTTTGTTGGAAGAACCATTTGGGCAACTTAAACTGAAATCACTCATTTTGAAAACTTTTAGAAAGATAGGACAGCAAAGCTTGTAAAGTAAGCAAGTAAAGTATCAACCTTGAAGCACAGAAAGTCTTCAAAGTAGGAGCCAAAGCTCTGATACCACTTGTAGGATCATTATAAGTTAGAGTTAAACTTAAACAAAGCCCTTTACTCGCAAATATAACCCTACGGAATTAAAGTTATATTTCACTTTACTTAAGCGATATTGAGTTCTTGTATAATGTAAAAGCTTGATTTGCAGAATTATAGTAACAACAAAGTATCAAATACTCGGCACTATTTGCATTAACTCAAAGCAACACTATTACAAGTGTGTTGACAATTGTGTGTAAACTGAGAGCTAACTAAGCTATATATAGTGTAGATGAGATCAATGACAGCCATTGATCTCATTCGATCTAATCTAGACCGTAAACTAAAAAGTCAAATACAAACTACCAAAAGAATAAACATCGGCAATTGGAATATCTTGCGTGTTTGCAGCACCATACTACTTTAGGAGAGCGGCTTGGAATAGATATAGAAGCATACGAGAAGCTTTTGCAGGATTGGACTTGATGAAAAGACATCTCAGGAAAAGCCCGGTTGAACTCATTATCTGGTGGATAATCGAGTTCACCCGGAATATTCGCTAAGGGACAAAACTGCTTGTTTCCGCTTGAACTGCCAGTTCCGCTTGAAGTGAGAATATTCCGCTTCAACTTCAATCGGAACATAGTAAAATTGGCATTTCAGCCGGAAATCTTCCAAGCGTAATATTCCTTACAGAAAGGATACGAAATGAGCCTGATATATACCTTGGATATCATGAGGCCTTTGACGTCCTGTTAATAGCCGAATCTAACGATGAACCTATTAACTACAAAGCTGCTATGTCAGATCCGGAATCTGATAAATGGCTTGAAGCCATGAACGCTGAGATGCAGTCCATGCGTGACAATCATGTCTGGGACTTGATTGAGCTACCCCCGGCACTCGGGCAGTAGGGAGCAAGTGGATCTTTAAAAGAAAAACTGACATGCATGGAAATGTGCAAACCTACAAGGCACGACTTGTAGCGAAGGTTTCACTCAAACCCAAGGGATTGACTATGATGAGACCTTTTCACCCGTTGTGATGATCAAATCGATCAGGATTCTCCTTGCCATAGCCGCATACCATGATTATGAGATATGGCAAATGGACGTTAAAACCGCTTTCCTGACGGACAACTCGAAGAGGATGTCTACATGGTTCAGCCTGATGGTTTTATCGATCCAGAGAATCCAAACAAGGTTTGCAAGCTAAGCAAGTCCATTTATGGACTCAAGCAGGCATCTCGAAGCTGGAATCTTCGTTTTGAACAAAAGGTCAAAGAGTTTGGTTTTGATCAAAATAAAGATGAACCTTGTGTTTACAGAAAGGAAAGTGGGAGTGCTATATCGTTTCTCGTACTGTACGTAGACGATATATTGATCATAGGAAACAACATACCCATGCTTAACGATGTTAAGAAATGGCTTTCATATTATTTCACTATGAAAGATCTTGGAGAAGCCGCTTACATTCTGGGAATTAAAATTCACAGAGATCGATCTAAGCGCCTTTTGGGTCTCAGTCAACGCACATACGTTGATAAGATCATAGCTCGGTTCAACATGAGCAACTCCAAGAAAGGAGTCGTTCCCCTGACTAAGGGAACAATCTTTGACAAATCTCAAGCACCTAAAACGGAGCGAGAGATAAGCCAAATCCATTTTCCTCTGCTATTGGATCTATCATGTATGCCATGCTCTGCACACGACCGGATGTCTCGTATGCACTGAGCGTGACAAGTCGGTACCAACAGACGCCAGGACTAGCTCACTGGATGGCTGTAAAGAACATATTGAAATACTTGAGAAACACCACTGATATGTTTCTTGTATACGGAGGTGTTGATGAAGAGCTCACTGTAAGGTGTTACAGTGACGCCAGTTTTCAGACTGACCGAGATGACTCTCGCTCACAGTCGGGATTTGTATTCACTCTTAACGGAGGGGCTGTTTCCTGGAGAAGCTCAAAACAGCCAGTAGTAGCTGATTCTACTACTCAATCCGAATACATAGCCGCCTCAGAAGCTGCTAAGGAAGCCGTGTGGATGAAGAAGTTCATATCTGATCTCGATGTCGTGCCAAGCATAAGGCAGCCTATTGAGATGCTGTGCGATAACACAGGCGCTATAGCTCAAGCCAAAGAGCAAGGGTCTCACAAGAAGGCCAAGCACATCCTGAGGAAGTTCCACTACATAAGAGAAGTAGTCGACAGAAATGAAATCAAAATAAGCAAAGTACACACAAATCAAAACTTAGTTGATCCCTTCACTAAGCCTATGACTCAGGAGACTCATATACGCCATAGAGAAGCGATAGGGCTTAGATTAGCTAAAGACGTGTTTTGATTAAGTATTTGGATGTATGAACACCAGTAGTTATCTATATTTATTCTTATTCCATCTGTTTTATGCAATAATAAATTACACAACTGTGTTCAATATTTATACGTTTAATCCTTGGACGATAAGTTCTTGTCCTAAATGTCCGTAGTCGATTAGTTAGTGGGAGCTATACTAAAGTAAGACTATTGTGACTGCTTGAACCTTAAAACCGTTTAACGTTCAAACTCACAGATCTCATTGGTGAATGACGTTGGACGTAACTCGCATCATGCAATGCAAACATGGAAGTCTTGCTTGCTTGATTAATGCATGCTCTAATGTATCCTTAGACGTGAGACGCATATTCGAACTCCCTTCTACTAAAGAACATTCTTTGATTGTAGCCTAACGATGTCGCGTAACTGCCAACCATAACTGTTACTTTTGGGAATGGCTCTGAGGTTTAGTGGGAGTTGTATGCCTCAACAAGGGATTATGTACTCTTGCTTCGGCAACGGTTAAACATAAAGGCGCCCTCGTTGATTCCAAGTGATAAGTGTGAGGCCTCACCCAAACTTACTGTGTGTTTGTTGGATCACTTCGAATTGTAACGAGAATAAAAAAAAATCGATAAATCATAAATGAGAGTCCATGTCTCATGATTCATCAATGTCTTATACAGAAATGAACATATGACAATGAATGCACAAGTCATGACTCTGCTTGATTGTCAAGCAGATATACTTTGGCTAACGACTTAAAGTGTCAATATCAGTTGGTGTAGCCATGCATAGCTAGAGTGCCTCTGACTGCGCTCGTTAAACTATGGCGTTCAGTCCAAGTGGGAGACTGTTGGAAACAGGGTGTCCTGACCCGACGAATTAACGAACCCGACCGATATTAACCCGTAAGAGTTACACCCGGGTCAACGGACTATAAAATCTAATTAATTGCTAATTAGTATTAAAACGAACTAAGTGGTTAATTAAATAAATACTTGATTATTTATTTTAATTAAAATGACAAAATTATTTCGGCCAAAAACACTCGTAAAATAAATAGACAGGCTAATCAGTTGTTACCGGATTAACAGACTGATCAGCGTGGTGGCTTAAAGGAAATCGCGACCGGGCCCAGTCCGTCAGAGCCCCGATCCACGATTTTTAATTAAATAAGGGTGAGGGAGATTAATGGTAACAGAAGTCACAAAACCCTAATCTCCAATCTCTCTCTCTCTCCCTGCGCCGAATCCCAGCCGGCTCCTTCAGCCGCCGTCCGCTTACGATGGGCGTCGCCGCCACCACCGCAATCCCTAGAGTTTTTCGATGGATCCCCGTCTTGCCATTGTGTGTGCTCGTCTCGAGAGAGAGAAGCCGTTGCAGCCCGAGCCGAAGCCGTAACCCGAGCTAAAGCCGAAGCCGTAGCCCGAGCCGCCGCCGTTGTTCCCTTCGCCGCACCACCGCCCGATCGTCGGCCGGTGGTCCTCGCGCTGTCGGCGTAGCCGAGGCCACCGCATCACCGCTAGTCACCAGTGATGAGATTTTCGTGGGGACTGTTCCGGTTGCAATTTCGGTGGAAAATGTTTTGTCACCGCCGCCCGTGGTAACCCTACCACCGCCGCCACCACTACCGCCGCTGCCACCTATGGCCGCCACCGCCGTCGATGATCTGTCTCGCAGGTTTGAGTCAGAAGTCTCGGTTTGTCCTAGCACGAGCCCGTTGAGTCCGAATGTCTCGAGCGGTTGCTCGGATCCCGCCAAGGTATATCTAACTTGTTTAGATATTTAATTAATTAATTTATTTATTTTGTTTAAATAAATAATTTTCTTGTGTTTGTCGTGTACGGTGATTGATCATGTTACGGTTGTATCCGCGTGTTTAAATTAAACCGTTTCTGCTGCTAAATTAATATAGTATTAATTTATATATTAAATCGGTTTTTATAAAAAATTAAAATCGGTAACCCAGATATCCACTGTAAAACCCAACATTTAATATGGTAGATGAATATAATATATGTGTTAGATAGCCAAACATGATGAAACGTATGAAAAATGCATGTTTACTCGTTAACAGGTAATAAACTGATGAAAGGTAGGGTTATAGAAATAATGCATTTGTTAACAGATGAAATGAAATAAATACGTGTTTTGCAAGAAGGAT
>JBCNJP010000184.1:171052-196841 GCA_039602395.1 Deinandra increscens subsp. villosa
TATCCCTCTTCATCTTTTCACGAATGAGGTGCTTAATCTAGTTGGTGGAATGTTTGGAAGAGTTGTCTATAAAGCGTCTAAGCTAGAGTCAGATCCAGATTTGTCCTTCGATTATGTCGGTATCCTTGTTGGGGATGGGAAAAAACTTTCCGAAGAAGTAATTCTGGAATGGAAAAGCCGTAAATTTAGAGTGTGGATTAACGAAGAGTTGGGCGATTGGATACCGGAATTCTATCCAGTATTACCGAATGTTAATCAAGAAACGAATGTCGTTCACGTAGATGATAATCAAGAAACGAATGTGGACCTGAATGTGGAAGAATCGAATGAGAAAGACGTCGATGAAGAAACACCTTCGCCGGAAGTTGTACCGGAGTCTATGTCCGGTGAAATTAACAATTGCAACGGTAATGAGGAATTTTTGGAAAGGAATGATGAGGACATCAATGCTGGTATTAATTGTCAATCAACACCCATTTTAGAAGAGGTGATTTCGGAATTTGTCCCTGCTATCAATTTCAATTTTGAACAGTCTATTTTGAAAGATTCTATTACTGGTAGCAACACTAAGGTGGTGAAAAGAAAAAAGTGTAAAAAATCTGAAATGGGCCGACCCAGTAACACATATACTAGTAGTAACGAGAGTCAAAGAATTGGGAAGAAGCCCAAAAAGAAAAACATTGACTTATTCGGGCTTAATGGACTCCTTGGTATTTCGGACCATGATCTATCTTCTGATGAGGAATGCTCTGATGATGACCAAGTGAATTCTTTGGGCTTAAACCTCAATCCTTCTGATTTCGACAAGCCTGTTCAACGTACCCCAACCGAAGCTCCATCGACCCATCATGAAGTGTTGAACGATTCTACAGTAGGTGAGTTAGAAGCTCGGGTCAATTTTCTACAACAACAGGAAGCCGAAGCAACTAAGGCTATGGGTGTCAAGCTAGGGGTCAACTTGGAACAACAACATAATTTGATTTTGGAGTCCATCATCGTTGAAGGTTTACAAAAAGGTAACAAATGAATTGCTTGTCGGTTAATGTTAGGGGTTTGGGTTTGAGTTTTGGTTCAAAAGCAGTCTGGATTAGAAGGCTAAAGTCCGAATTGGGTATTTCTTTTGTTGGAATTCAAGAGACTATGTCGAGTAATGTAAATTCTGGTGTGGCTTCTAATTTCTGGGGTGGCCTGGGTTTCGATTTTGAAAAGGTTGACTCTAATGGGAACTCAGGGGGTTTATTAAGCATATGGGACCCGAAAGTTTTAACGAAGGATCGTGTGGTTAAAGATGATAATTTTCTGCTCGTTTTCTGGGATGTTAACGGATGGGGTTACTCGTTTGAATGTTATTAATGTGTATGCGCCTCAAACTATTGGGGGTAAAAGAGACCTCTGGGAAAAAATTTCTCAGATTCTTAGTTCGGGGCAAGGGTGGTGGGTCGTTTTTGGAGATTTTAACGCAGTTAGAGAGCAAGCTGAAAGAAAAAATTCCAGTTTTGATCCTGTTTGTGCGAGAGATTTCAATACTTTTCTGGAAAATACTGGTCTACGTGAGTATAATCTGAAAGGTATGAAGTACACTTACATGGTTAACAGACGGGGAGTGAGTAAACTGAGTAGGATTGACAGGTTTTTCGTTTGTGATGGTATTTTTAACAAGTGGCCTACAGCTTGTGTTAGAGCTCTGAAAAGAGAGCACTCGGATCATGCCCCTTTATGCTTATCTTTGATTGAAAAAATTTTTGGACCCAAGCCTTTTCGCTGGTTTGACTCTTGGTTGCACCGTACGGGGTGTGAAGAGTTAGTGCGGTCGGTTTTGCGGGGAGATTCTAATTTTGGGCCGCCTAATTTGAATCTTATTAGAAAACTGGGTCTGCTCCGTGGTAAACTAAAGGTTTGGATTAGAGACATTAGGTGCAAAGAAAATGAAGAGGTGAATCGGCTCAATAAAGAAAAGGAAGATATGGAGCGCTTAATGGAACAAAAAGATTTGGAAGAAGAAGAGTTATGGGTTTGGGCGGAATGTAAAAAAACTCTCCAAGAGATAGATCTTTTTCGACACCGGGATATGAGGCAAAAATCTCGGGTGAAATGGGTGTCTCTAGAGGATGAAAACACTAGTTTCTTCCATAGTATAGTAAATGGTCGCAAAGCTACAAATGCGATCCCGGGCTTGGATATTAGAGGTGAATGGGTCTCAAAACCGGCGTTATTGAAAAAGGAAGTGCTACGTTTCTTTAGAAATCACTTTAAAGAAAATGTCCATACTCGGCCGGATCTTCAGTGTGTTGGTTTGTCTCGTCTAAATGAACAGGATTGTACAAACCTTATTACGTTGTTCACAAAGCAAGAAATCAAAGATGCTGTTTTCAATTGTGGTTCAAACAAAGCTCCGGGGCCCGATGGTTTTAATTTTCGCTTCTTTAAGCGTTTTTGGGATGCGCTGGAAGAAGATTTTTTTCAGATCATGTTGGAGTTTCATAGAACTGGTTCGATTAGCCCGGGGTGTGGTTCCGCGTTTATAACTTTGATCCCTAAGATCAAAACTCCGGTGGGACTCAAAGATTATAGGCCCATCACTTTAGTTGGGGTGATTAGCAAGGTTGTTTCAAAAATCCTTGCGAACCGCCTTAAAAAGGTGATAGGTAAGTTAATTTCGGAGAATCAATCGGCATTCTTATCAGATCGTTTCATTCTAGATGGTCCTATTGTGGTGAACGAAGTTTTGGAATGGCTTAAAAGAGAAAAGAAGAAGGCGTTTCTTTTGAAGATCGATTTCGAAAAAGCTTATGACAATGTCAATTGGCGATTTCTTTTATCTATTCTTTCGCAAATGGGTTTTCCCAAGGCTTGGTGTACGTGGATCAAAGGTATTCTAGATTCGACGTGTGCGTCTGTGCTTGTTAACGGGTCTCCCACGTACCAATTTAAGAGCGAGAAAGGCCTTCGCCAAGGTGATCCTATCTCCCCTTTCTTATTTCTCATTGTTATGGAATGTCTCTCTTGGTTGTTGAACAAGGCGAAAGAGTTGGGCTTTATCAAAGGTATTAGCTTCCCGATTAACAATATGGATATTAATCATCTCTTCTTTGCGGATGATGCTCTCATTTTGGGCGATTGGTCACGTGAAAATATTCAAAACACGGCCCGTATACTCCGTATTTTTTACTTATGCACGGGCCTTCGTATCAATATTCACAAGTCTACCTATTTGGGATTGGTGTGCAAGATGAGGAGATAGATGGCATGTTGGATGTTTTAGGTTGCAGGAGAGGGGATTTCCCTTGCGTCTACTTGGGGATTAAAGTGGGTGCCAAGATGACTCGAATTGGTAATTGGGATATGGTTTTGGACACTCTCAATAAGCGCCTAACAAGTTGGAAAGCGAAGAATTTATCTATGGGTGGTCGGGTAATCCTCATCAAATCGGTCTTGGAAAATCTTCCTATTTATTATCTTTCTCTTTATAAAGCCCCAAAGGCGGTCATAGAGAGTATGGAGAAAATTATGAGACGATTTTTATGGACGGGTTGTAATGAAGATAAGAAGATTAATTGGATCGCTTGGGATGTCATTACGACTCCTAAGAAAGAGGGTGGCTTGGGTCTTTCCAAATTGGAAGATGTTAACGATGCGCTCCTTCTCAAGTGGGCGTGGCGTTATCTGGAGGTAATTGTCTATGGAAAAAAGTTATTATCGGATGTCATGGGAGTAGTAGAAATTGGTCGTTTCTTCCGTGTAAGGCTTCAGCTAGTGGGTGTTGGAGACAAATTGTTAAACTTTGCGATAAAAAGGTTTGGTCCGGAAACACTCTTGGAAGCCATTTCGAGGCTATAGTGGGTGATGGCTCTACTATTAGTTTTTGGATGGATTCTTGGCTCCGGGATGAGCCCCTTCGGTTAAGTTATCCGCATTTATTCAGACTTGAGAAGCATAAGTGGGCTGTTATATCGGATCGTTTGCGTCTTGTTAATGGTGTTAAAACGTTGTTCTGGGACTGGAAAACAGCCCCTTCATCGGCTACAGAAGTTTCAAATCTGTTCAACCTTTTGGAGGAGCTGTATGCGTTCGATTGGCTTGGTGGTGTCGATAAGTGGAGGTGGAAACCAAGCGGCTCTGGCGTCTTTACTGTTAAAAGCGCTAGAACTCTGCTCTCCCACTGTCCGACTCCTGTCCGTAACTCTCAGATGAAATGGAAAGGCTGGACACCCTTAAAATGCAAGTTATTTGTTTGGAGAGCGATTTTAAATCGGTTACCAACTAAGGTTGAGTTATGCAAGCGTGGTGTAGATATCCAAAATTCTATTTGTGGGTTATGTGGTTCGGACACAGAAACATCGACCCACATCTTTACTGGTTGTTTTTATGCTGCTGAAATTTGGAGCCGGGTGGAAAATTGGTGTCGGTTGAGCCCGATGATTGTGTTTGACGTTAGCGATTTTTTGAAGATTCCTGGTAACCAGCCTATGCCCAAGCATGCCAAATACATCTTGCGTGGGATTATTTATACTTCTTTGTGGACCATTTGGATTGAGCGCAACGATCGGATCTTTCAGAATAAAAGGCGGCGTGCTAAGGAAGTGTTTGAGAGCATAAGAATGACGTCGTATTTTTGGTTTAAAAATAGAACTAATGTCATTAGTCTAGATTGGAAAGATTGGTGTAAATATCCACTAGTCGCGATGTAATTTCGTTTGCTTTTCCGGGTGTTCTTGTTTCGAGGACATTCCGTGTGCTCTTTTTATTGAATTTTACCTTTCAAAAAAAAAATATTCTTTATGGTGTTATTCCCCACGGCTAACTTTTTTTGAATATAAATTTATTACTTCAAAATATATCTATACACTACAACTTTACTATTTAGCTTACAACCTCTGTATAATCGGATCATGCTAATCAACCTCTATTTAGCTTACAAAGTTTTGACTTGATAAATTCTACAAGCTACCGTTGTCTTTATCTTTGCATAGAAAGCTTAGAAAGCTTATGCTTTTTTGTCTTTTCTATGGAATTAAAAACTAATTATAAATGGATCATGTAAAAATTTACCCAGTTCATATGGCTATCAACCTTTATATAAAAGCCAAACACATAAATTCTGCTCAACTAATTTGTGGGCTTAAGAAAACAAAATTCCACGGCCCTTTTTCCATGATCACGTTTTAAAACCCTCATCAATAGGCATATATTAAACTATTATACAATTTTGGCCTAATATTAAATAACTGTGAACATGCTTATCAACACAAACAAAATTCAAGCGTTTTGCCCTGGTATTACAAAACTGTCAACATGTTTGTATTACCAAACCAAGCACAAGACCACCAATGATGTCAAACACACGGTGCATGCCAAGATATATTTTACCTGAAATAAAGATGGGAAAACAATTAGTCATTTATTGATCAAAATAAAATAAAATATTAAAACATATCCCACCCAATAAAGCTCACAAGCAAAGACACCTGCAACTCTTTTACTATACTTTTATAGCATGTTTTAAAAGCAACATGGGTACTTTGTATTTTGCTGGAAGCTCATCAATATCAAAATTTCAAGGCACATGGGTACTTTGTAAAAGAAATTTACCTCTTATGATGCATGTATCTCAAGCCGACATCCCACCAGGATTTGGGTGAACAAAGTATTATTTAGGCGAAGTAGTTTTGACCTAGCATAGACAAGAAAATGGTGTAAATATCATGTGGATGAATGCATCACGAGCTATGTTTCATACTACACCAACTTAGAAACCAGAAAGTAAAATGCTTCGAAAGTGTTTCATATGTATGGTGAATTGCATATCTTAAAAGCAACATTCACTACTAGAAAAAGGGCCTTCCTTGACACGCGAACGATGATACACGGTCCTTTCTTGACGCGCAAAAAAGGGTGTCATAAAAAACTGTCAAGAACTGAATTATTTTAAGAGTAGATGGCGCGCATTTTTAAGCGTCATAAATTTCTGTCTAATTTAAGATTAAAAAAACACGGATGACACTTCAGAACTGCGTGTCAAGAAATCCCTGTCGTTTTTTAATTTTCCCGCCAAAAAAATTCCCCAAAATTTTTGCCCTAATATTTAGCCGCCTCCAAAAAATTCCCCCAAATTATTTCGCTCTCGCCAAAAACACCTCCGACGAAAATCTCTGTGTCGGCCGCTCTCCACCGACCGCCTGCAACGACTTTGTCCACGCCGCCGCTGACGGAATCCGCCACCGTTGCCCTAATTAGGTATCATTTTTTTCTCGGTTTCCCCATCACCGCTCACCGCTGCACCCTCTCTGTTTCTTCTCCTTCATCACCGCTTCCCTAATTAGGTATCATTTCTTCTCCGTTTCTCGACTTCATCTTGGCCGTGTTCACTGCTGTCAACGATTTCCAGGTTTGTAGTCATCTCTGCTAGATTGAGTCTTGTTATTGTTTCCATTAGATTTGGTTTAACTATTCGATTACACTCACTGGTTTAATTTCGATTTTGATACAGACTAGAGTGAGTTTATGATTCTGGTTCGTCATCTTCATTCACGTCATCATATGTTCATAATTCGAAATTTTCAAACTCTGCAGATACATCTCAAATTAGGTATCATTCTTCTTGGTTTTCAGCTCTGAATCGAATGGTGCTATTATTTTTGTGATTCGATTGAGATTAGCTCAATATCATAATCTCAGCCCTCCATTATCACCGGTTTGATGCCTCTACTGGTGACTTCAAATTTTCTCCTACTTCAAACCAAGAGCCTTGACCTGAAAATGATGACCTGAAAATGATGTCAAGACAGAACCTGGCCTTGACATCACTACTTTAATAAGTGAGCATACTTTTTGACACGTGGTGGTCTCTCAATGTTTCCTATCTTGTGTTTTGGCGCTCATTCCCCGTCCATGTATACACTCTCCCGCCCCTTTTAGGTAACCCTAAATTGCATTGATTTTTCGGTTTTGGCTCCAGAGACTGTTGAAACACCTCATTCAGTTGGGGATTTCAGATCGTCCACCAGAAGGGATTCAAATGGGGATCTCAATCGTTTTTTGTTGTCTTCAATTGTAGCAATTAATTTGGGTTGGTAATGTTTTATATGTGATTCTTGATTATGCTTAAAAGTTATAATTGGGAATGTGTAAATAACAGTAGTCTCTTTGTGTTTATAAAGATCATGGGGTTCGTGATCGGAACAATAGCACCATTGCGCCACCTACTGGTCGGCACCACAGCTCCACTTCCAGTGATCCAAGATTCTGCATCTTTATTAGGGTTTAATCTTTAATATCATTTCTAGCCTGTAAATTGGAGGCAGCCATTTGTTCTTCGATTCAAGTAAGCTCTTTGTTTAACTCATATAAATGGATTGGTAGGCGTTTCTTTTGTTACTTGAATGCCTGTGTATTTCTAACCGAATTGCTTGAACAACATCATTTGTTGTTTAGTGAACCGAATTGTGTTTATGAGCTGCTTAATTTCACAGAAGCATTTCTCTAATTGTTGTTCACCAAACCAATTTTCTAAGCATGCTTGTGTGTGTATGGATTCGTGTGGGGTTGTGTGTCTATGAAGATGAAGATGAAGCATATAGCTTATAAGGGTTATGATTGTATAATTTGTTTTTATTTTTGTAAGTGCAAGTTCTGAAAATGTTATATGTCATGAAGTTCTAATCGATAGTGAGGTTTGATACAATCTTCATAGTTTTTTTTCTACAGATATCGATATATCTAGGTTTAATTTGAAGATCTATAAGGATACAGTCAAAGTCCTCAAGGCAGATATCAACATGCTAATGCCCTCTAAGAGGTTAGCCTTTTCTCTTTGTTTATGTGTGTGTAAAGAGTGTTAAGTCTATTATATTAGTTGTGATTTTGTTGATAAAATTGATGGTTTTTATGTACTCTGTAAATATGTTTGTGGGTTAAAAAAAGAAACCTTATAATGAGAATTTTTGTGACTGGTATATATCTCACTTGTTTGAGAGTGATTGCTATTTGGGTTGTTATATTGACTGTTGTTTAAGTTACATTCATTCTGATTGCGTAGGGTTGTTAGATTTATGCTTTGAATTATGTTTTGTGTCAACTTAATTGTGTTCGCCACCTGTATGCGTTTCAATTTTCGGCCTTGGTTTGTTGTTCAACGGGTCACGTCCTCTACTAGGTTGTTACTCATGTTTGCTATCATGATGAATTAACTGATTAATCTATATATCACCATTTTACATGGCATTTTCTGGCCTGTTACAAGATACATGTTTTTCATGATTTTATTATTCGAACTATTTACAACCACAACTTACAAAAAACGGTTTGTTAATAAAAAGTTCCTAGCTTTCTATGATTTCATTAATCAATTTTAAGTGTTTTGTTTTTTTGCAAGAAAAGATATTTGGTTGGGTTCTTTTGAAGCATGCATGTTAATCACTTTATATATCTATTAGTGGCTATTAATGATTAGCTTTGTTCCCAAGTAATTAAAAGGTAAGGGTTAATCTTTCGGGTGCAACTACTTTTCAAGTTATAAACGGTAAGGATTAATCTTTCGGGTGCAACTACTTTTCAGGTTATCTTAGAGCTAATCGGTCCTCATATGTTTTTAGTAGCATACAAACTTCGAAATCGCTCTATTTGAATATTTAGTGTGTTAAGTTTATGGTATTATTATTTTAGAACCACACCTAACACATCCAAATATAGTTACCATTGTTTAAAAATGGAGAAAAGCAAGTGATTTCAACCTGACTATTTTGATGTAAGTCATTGTCACCATTTCCATATCTATTTCTCAAATCGAACAGATTTTTTATTTTGTGTGGTTAAAGACTGAATGGAGCTTAAAAACAGGTGGGTAAATCCTGTTTCATTTTCTTTATAGAAGCCATTGTGATCACAGTCGCAGATTCCAATTCATAGAAACATTCATAGGTAGACAAGCACAACTGCAGATAAACTGTGGGTAGATCCTAAGACCTTAAAAACAGGTGGGTAAATCCTAAAACTGCATTCAAGTTAGTAGGTACACATGTACTCGTATATTCTGCTCTAAAAGCTGGGTTTTTTTTTTCAGGTGGCATTTGGTATTCATGGCTCCTCTAATCTGACTCCTTTTGTAAGCTATTATTTTAGCGCAATGGATGGTGATGAAGCATAACCTGATCCATTCTTAATTGAGGGTTAAAAGGTCATAGCAAGTGGATCTCACATAACTTTTGGTCACAATTGAACTTTCACATGAATTATAACATGATAGACTGCTTTTATTGTGTTGTTAAATTGGTAGGACTCTAAAATTTTAACAAAGCATAGCTCTCTATGCTACAGGTCATACATCACATTATATTTCTACAACATTGTGTTTTGCTTATTATGCTTGCACAACTGCTGGTGCAATTGATATAGGTAACTTGATATTCATCATTCTATTTGAGTATGTGGTTTTGTTAATGCAAAAAAGGGTTCTTCTGCTTTCAGGTTTGTATCCATTTTAGATGTTGCATCCTTCAAGCCAGATGCTGATATATGTCTCAAGTAAGAATATTGGATAAGGGTGTATTTAACTCGTCAGAGATCATGGTGGTTCCATCAAGCAAGGCTTCTACATCTTCTGGTAAACACACTGCACCTATTTGCAGGTAAGTACAATAGTTGGTTCAGTGTTGTTCAAGTGTTCAAAGAGATTTGATTATGTTCCATATTGAGCCTGGGTTTTTTAAGTAGCTCTGCACAAGATAATTTGTTTGAATTCTAACAAAGGTTCCTTATCTTGATCATATCCACAAACCTACTTTAATTTAAGTTGTAATTTAATTAGCTTGATTATCTTTCAAACCTGAATGGCTATGATTTTGACAAAGTTAACACATATAGTATATGATAATATGATATTTTATGCCAGTTGTCGGTTTTTACCTCATGAAAATTATACTTGGAATCTTCTTTTGAATAAATGGAGTTACAAGGTTTTGTGCATATGAAGTTGAACAATTATTGCAGGTTAGGTTCTGATCTTTACATTTTTGTTTCATCTTGCTATAATCTATGAACTTAGACTAATGTTATTGGTCTTTGTAAAACTGTATGTTTAATCATTATATTGCCTGGATATCACTTTTATGTCATATATAATATATTAGTTCCTTTCTACTTTTAATGATCTTTAAGGTTGGAACATCACAATGAGATGATTCATATTTGGTTTGATATATCACAGGAAATCAAGGTTGATGTTCTAACATGTTTTCATCGAGGAAGGAGCCAGAAAGGCAGAATCTTGTTATCAAGTCAAGATATGTGCAAGTACTACTTAAACAAATATGAGTTTTGTTGACATTTATGGGAATAATGTAGATCGATATATATCAATGTATGAGACGTATTGGTTTGCTATATATATGAAATGCATTATTTTGCTATAAGTGTATTTTATTTTGTAATATCATGTTAATTTTTATTTAATGTAGAAATTAGTGATTCTATTAAAAATATTTTTTTATTTTTTATTTTTACATTCTTGACGCGCAAACATGCCTGTCATCTTTATTTATGACTGGGGCTTCCTTGACATGCATTTTATGATGCGCATTGCGCGTCATAAAATGCACGTCATTGTTTGCGCGTCAAGAACTTCTTGACACGCATTTTGCACGTCAAGAACCTTCTTGACCGCGGCTTCCTTGACGCGCATTTGCGTGTCAAGAAGAACCTTTCTTGACACGCATTGCACGTCAAGAAAGGCATTTTTTGTAGTAGTGATTATTTTTTGTACTATTAGAAACTTTTAAATCTTAGTGGCTTGCTTTGTCCAGTTCACCTATAAGAAGTTAGAACCAACATCAAATAGATAAATGGTAGGTCATGCATCTTAACGCTATTCCTTGAAATTGAAGTAAATCTAGTTAAGTTTGTTGTTATTCTTTTCTTAAACATACACAAACTGCTTTTTCAGATTACTGAACCAAACGATGTAAACCCTTCTACCAAATTTGTACAGCAGTCAACAAATATATTAACAAAAAATAACTGAGAGAGAAAAAACCCAAAAAATTAAACATGCAGCAAAACTGAACCCCAAACATAGGAAAATTACAAATAATTCACCTCAATAAAAAGTAAAGACATCAAACCAACAAAAACTAAAAAAACATGGAAACTTGAGAACCCTAAATCAGCTGAATAATAGAAAATATTAATTATTATGTTCAAGGGACATCAATAGATTACCTTTTTTTTAACAGCGATTTAATTAGAAACACCCCGTAGCAAGACGCAACGGGGCTAAAAAACAAAAACGATTACATTATAAATGGAAAGAATTCCAATCCTCCCAAGTTAAAGATCCCCACTTACCTGTATGTTTTGCCCAATGAAAACTCAAGCTTTTGACATTACAAAGGAGTTGGGAAATATTAGGAGATCGATGCTCGAACACCTTTTCATTCCGTGCTTTCCATAAGACCCAAATAGTAGTGAGGAGAATAGCGTAAAATACCAATTTCATCTTCCGATCAAAATGAGATTCCTCGACTCTCATAACCAAGTCCTCCAATTCAAAAGCAAAAATATTGGGGATTCGTAACCATTGAGATATTAGGTCCATAACAGCGATGATAAATGACACCCAACCAAAAGATGCGAAACCGATTCTTCTTCGGAGTCACATAACGCACAAAGAACCGAGGGGATGAGGATAGACCTATTGGAAAAAGCTAACCTTGTAGCGAGCCGGTCCCTTAGCGCCCTCCAAAAAAGAAGATTGACCTTCAATGGAACTAATTTGTTCCATGGCATTATAAATGAAGATGAAGGACCTCCCAAATACTCCACAAGTTTACGAGCTGAAGCTGTGGTGAATACCCCAGAGGGATCGCCGGCCCATTTAACTCCATTACATCAATAGGTTACCTTGTGGTATTGGATGTGCTTCATGTACTACTAACCGTACCATCTTACAAAACCCTTTTATCCAGTTTATCAGCTTAATTTTCAGCCATGTACATGCTTACTTCTTACTCATGTATAGTTGTATTTCATAGCCTTATACGGCTGTATAAAAGGCCAATTTTACAGACAATTATGACCTTAGTTTCCCAGCCATATATGGTTGTATAACAGCCCTTGCATAGCCTAACATATAACTTTTGTTCCAGTAATTTTGATTTATAATGTCACTATAAATCTGTAAACTTTACAAAGTTATAATCTCAGTTCGTTATTAGAAAACGATAAACCATAGGCGGATCCTCAGGACCGGCCCTAATTTCCGATACGAAACTTCTACTGTTACTGCTAACATGTTGTTCCCTGTACAACAAACATTGGATCCATAATACAAATAAACAAACCACTTAAATAACGTCCAAGTAAACAAAGGAGAGATAAAATAGTAACCTGTCATGAAGGCAAAAATCTAGTTGTCCATGTTTGATTTCCTTAACACGACATCAAACCAAAGACTAATAACACAACATTTCTTCAATCATCCATTCATTCCAACATAATCTTACCATACACTCGATGCATCTTTCTCTGAGTAACAACTATCTTTCATGCATAAAATAAACGTACTAATGCTATGTTGTAGTGTCTGACTTATGTGGACAAAAGGGTTAACATTCAACTTGAAAACTTTAAGATCATGCTGCATCTCAAATGGGTTACACGTAGCTTAAAATAGGAACCACTAAATCTCAACAAGCATAATTGTTGTGTTGCTAGCTAGATTCTTTAGCATTTGCAATGACCGAAACTTTTTAAATCCAACAAAAGCATTACAAACACATACAATTGGAGCAAGATGCAAAAAGAAAAAGTAACTAAAATCACACCTTAACCTAAAAAGAGAACTACTCGGACCTAATATAAATGACACATCCAAAATATATTAATCTAGAAAAAAATCTACAAATGGAAACGGAAATCTCAAAACCTACAACAAAACAAAACAAGTTCATAAGAAGAAGTCTAAATATAAATGTTGCTGCAATTGTAAGAACTTCAAAATGATCATCTCCTTGTTCTAAACAACAAAACAACACAAAAAGACAACAAGTTCTAAACGACTCATGAAAACAAACAAACAAAACATCAGAATCCAAAAACGAAAATATTAAACCCTAAAACTGAAACCGATATACGTGAGAAGAAATCAGAAGAAGGCATATGTGACGCCCACTCCCAGACTTGGCACTAGGAGGGGTCACGAATCGGATTTACTCATGAACACATGGCACAATAGAGATAAGCAACGGAAAATTTAAAACTTTATTTATTATAAAGCCAAGTATGTAAAGTAATTCAGATAATTTACAATCTATCTATATAGTGACTAACTATATCCGTCTTTGCCCGATCAGTCTCTTATCACGAGGGCTCCGCCCTTGCTCCGAGACGTGTCACCTACACCTGACATACATATGGTTTTGGGAAAAGGTCAGCTTACTCTAGTGAGTTCTACATTTTAAAAACATTACCTCGTTCGTGAGGTTAAAACATTTGAACCTGCAAAATCCCTTTTTACAAGCATTTATCAAGTATAACACATAACAAAGTCATACATAACATAACATCATAATCAAACATGTTTCTCTAGAAAACATCTACATCGATAACCTTTAGCTCCTATAACCTGAATTCCATATACCTCTATACCTTCTAGTTTCGAATACTGCTCAGGTGACTTCATCTGAAAGCCCCCAACCTCAGTACCGACAACCGTTCTATTTCTTCTATACCTTCCCGGTCTTAAATACTGCTCAGGTGACTTCATCTGAAAGCCCCCAACCTCGGTACCGACAACCATCCTACATTCCGTCCTTCCAGTTTCAAATACTGCTCAGGTGACTTCATCTGGAAACCCCCAAACTCAGTACCGACAACTGTTCTCGTAACCTTAACTCTTAAGACGTTCTATTCTATCGAACATCTCCTTAACCACCACAGTACTACTACCCACCCTTAGTTAGATATCCAGATGAATTACGTGTGCTAAAAAGCATGATAATGTACTCATATACTGCAACAAATTAACATCCCCCAATTTACCTAGGTGTATGTATACAAGATGTACCAGTGGCGTATCCTCCACACTTTCGATATACCAGGTAAATATACTACCATGCTTGTATACAGGATGTACCAGTGGCGTATCCACCACATAATAATATAGTAAATGCATCACCTATTGTCATATAATCCTACATTGTCACTTATGCGTTTATTAACAAACCCTTATTATTTGGATACCTAGTTTCAAAGCAAATATAGCACATAACCATTATAATAATTTCATATGCATTATTCTATCATAATCATTTCATTATACATTATTAACACGTATAACCATTCGTAAGCATCTTCATAACATAACACGTATCACTTCAAGCAGCTCATTAATTTATCTGTTAAGATAAGCAAACTTTCAGATAAAAGCATTACAAATACTTTTTAAGTATACAGTTGAACATTGTATGTATATCAGCCCAAAAAAATTAGAATATTTAAAACATTTAAAACATTTAAAGGTGGGCTCATAGAACTCACCTTATCTCTTTACTCGTTAAATTGGACAGAACCTCTGACATAATCCTTAGTTAACCTAATTCGCGTATCGTATGGCATTAACGCAAGGTTTAAAATTATAAACATATCCTATATTTATTTATCTCTTATATTATCTCAATAATATCTAGAGTAAATTACTATTTGCATCCCTGAGGTTTGGTCACTTTTGTCATCTGCATCCGATTTTCAAATTATTAACAAATATCGCCTCAGGTTTGCATTTTGTTTCCATCTGAGTCCCTGAGACTAACAGGGGTTAGTTTTTTCGGTTAAGTGGAAGGGTATATTAGTCATTTCATATATAAGGGACTAGTTTTGTTATTATTAAAACAATTTGATTTTTTAGGGGGGTGTTTTGTAATTTTCTTAATTAATAAAAATAAAATATCAAATTATCATATGAGATACTAAACCTAATCCACCGTCATCTATCTCACATCCTAGTTCTTTTTAAATCCTCGCAGTTTTTTTTTTCCGGTGGTTGTAATTCGAAGGAACCAGGGTGAAGATGACCGAACTTTAGGTTGCTAGGGCTTGGTTCGCTCCCGGCGATGACTCTGTGGCCGTCGAATCTCATTAGAGCGGAGATATGTGGCTTGTCGAACCGCCGGACAACGGACCAGACGACGTCGACCGACCTACGCTCCTCCGATCGATCCTGCCGGCGACCAAATGGTCACCATCCGGCAATCTTGCAAACCTCGTGACTCCGACGATCTTCCACCTCTGCTCTCCTCAACACCTCCTCAAAGCTTCCTCCTCCGGCAATCTCAAATCTGCCTTCGACTGCAGCGAGGAGTCAAAGAATTTTGTGCGATTCGAGTACCAGGACTTCAAATCCGACGTCACTGCTTTGTTCGTCGCTGTACATACTGGAAACGATGGTGACGAGAGTGGTCGTCGGCGATGGCGCGATGGTGGTGACGAGAGTGGTCGGCGGCGATGCCCTTTTAGTCGAATCGTATATGTATATGATAGTGGGGCTCGGGTTTTTATTTATATTGGTTTATTAATTTTAATAGTTTTAGTAATTACATATATAGTCCCTATACTTTCAAATAACATATAAATTTACATAACTAGCCCCTTAGGTGTAAAATGACTTACATGCCTCTTGAGTTAACTGAAAATTTCAACTCCGTTAGTCTGAGGTACTCAGATGGCAACAAAATGCAAACCTCAGGTGAGATTTGTTAATAATTTGAAAATCGGATTTTTGCGACACCTTCGCTTTGCCAGAAACCCAAGTGTACAGGCGCTTACCCTTCCGGTCTGCACGAACTTCTAAAAATCCGATTAACTTGGTATTTTAAATACTTTACCATTTATCCATTTTCACTTCATATATACTTATTATATATATAAACATAGTTCTATACCAAAACTCAAGTCCCCATACACTCCGGATTATTTTATATTAAATAATCATGAGTAAATTACGGATTTAGTCCCTGTGGTTTGCACGAATTTCACATATAGTCCTTACGTTTCATTTATTACGGATATGGTCCCAAAGGTTTGTCAAACCGTATCGGATATAATCCCTTCATCTAACTTCTGTTAATTTTTTCTGTTAACTTTTTAAAAATATCTATTATACCCTCATTATTTTATTTAATAAAAAACAAAAGAAAAGCTGAATTTACAATTGTACCCCTCCATTATCTTCTCTAATATCACAACCCCACCTTTGTGGTGGGAGACCTGTACACGGAAAAAAACATTCGCCTTCCACCGCCACGGCAGCATCGATTACCCTCCATCAACCAATACAGTCCATCGCCACTATCCATGCCACCGCCCACCAATCCAACTCCGATTACCATCTTCCCTCAAACTTGGGCCCTCGATTACAACTGTTTATATGCAATAAACATCGCCATATATCCATTGCTCCGATTACCATCTGCCCTTAAACATCGTCGGTGCTTTTGTCGCCTTCCATTACGGTGATTATACGGTGACAGTTGTGGTTGGATATAGTCGTAACAGTGTCGGTAGAAAAAACCAAGAGTTGTAGTCGTTCTTCATCGATTTCACTCAGGATAAGATCAGAACTTCTGCGATGAACCACAGGTTCATCTTCTCCAGAGATCAGATCTTCTCCGGTGAACCACAAGCTACTAGCTCGACAGAAATCACCAGCGAATTCTAGGCGTACCGGCTACGAGCTCGATTGGAAGATAAAGAACGCCGATGATGAATCCCTTATTCGGAGAACGAAATCCGGCACAAGAGTACCTGAGACGGTTTGAAATCCACCGGCAACGACGAATGGCGAATCAAGCCAAATAAGGAAGAGAAGATGAACGCCGGATTTATTGTAGGAGCACTCGCCGGAAATAGACGGCGGTGATCCCACCGGTGGCTAAGTAGAACAAAACGTTTGTGCTTCTCCACTCTTTGAAACGGCGATGGCATCACCAACAGTACCATTAAAACATATCCCTTTAATTAATTAAATTTGTTTTTATTTTAAAGTTTTAATTGTTTTAAAGAGAAGGGTATTAAGGTCTTTTCACATCTACTTAACAGAAAAATTTAACAAACATCCATCAAAAGGACTATATCCGATACGGTTTGACAAACGTTTGGGACCATATCCGTAATAAATGAAACGTAAGGACTATATGTGAAATTCGTGCAAACCACAGGGACTAAATCCGTAATTTACTCAATAATCATTATTCAAAACCCTAATTTCACGTTTTTATCGTTTCTTTACAAAAGTCATTATATTTTATAACAAACTTAGGGTATTATCCATTATAATATTTTATATTATACGTTAAAATATCAAAGCTTAGTTCAACACCGTTTACTCAATTTGGGCATAACAACGTTACGAAAACCCTAATTTTGACCCATTAACAAAACCTTAACCAAAACTTTCCCAATTGTGAAATAAACTTAGGGCTTTCTCAAACATGTTATTTTAAGATTACCTACAAAAATTCAGGCCCTAATTCCCACCCGATTATCCAAGTTTAGCAAAACAAGCTCAAGAACCCTAATTTTTACATAATTTTAGAAAGCATACATAGAGATTGATTTAGCCAAAACTGAAAGAGTTTATTTTAGATCATACCTAGAGAAGCTTGACTGCTGAATTTCAGATCCTAACTCCTCATGGATTGCTCGAGTTTCACTGACGAAGAAGCTAGTGAGTTTAGAGTGATTTCGGGTTGTTTATCATGAAATTGGCGAGTTGTTATGGCCGATTACAGCCTCTATTTATACCCATTAGGGTCGCCTAAGGTCCCTCCAGGTGGTATGATGACTAATTTGAAGAAAACAACACGTATCTGATCGAATTGTGGGCTGTAAGTAATGAACCGTGGGTAAAATCACGACAAGTGACGGGTCGCGTATCGCGAGGAGACCCTCGCGTACCATGAGGTACTTTGGTGTTTTGGCGTAATTGGTCCGTGGACCTTATATTTGCATATTAACCCCCCTGAACTTCTATCTTTCTATCATTTTATGCATAAAAACATTATAGGGCATATTTCTAAAGGTTTCTAAGGCTCGGGATTCGTTCGATGATAGACGTATACATACGTATATATATATTTATATATTTATATATATCTTTCACTAGTTTACGTTCTAGCCCCTCAAACTTTTCAATACTTATTATTTCATGTTACGAATCATATTAGGATATATTTTTACTAATTTCAAATCCTTGGGATACTTATAATAAATATAAATAAGTATATTATCCGTATATGTTTATATCTTTACATAAATTACACTTTTAGTCCGTTTACTTTTCCCTTAACTATTAACACAAGTATTTACACATATATATCCATCTAATGATTCATGTATCATCACGTTATTTATATAAACACATATCCATCTTATATTTTACTTTCTTTACCGTTTAACATATCCGTTTATGCATATTATGTTAGCCATTAAACACATATTCCTAACACATGCAATCTATCTAATGCATAGTTTACCATATTTATCAATTAAGCTCATGTATTAATAATATAAACATGTATTTACTATATATATATTTATATCTATGAACTTTGGGGTGTTACAACTCTACCCCTCCTTAAACAGGGTTTCGTCCTCAAAACCTGTTCCATTCCCATCTTAAACTTTCATTCTTAGTCTCTCAACTCATCTGCGCATATCTTGACCATTTTAAATCATTTCATAACTCGGTAATATTTAATTTGGCATCCTTGCATCTATTCTAAGGAAAACGTAACCCTAAGCTGTCTACGGTAGCTTGTTTACGGAATCTTTGATAATGCTTTCACATTTTCGGCTAACTTCCTAGAACATAAGTTCTAATAGTTCTAATTTCTAAGCATATTGAACACAGTTGACTTGGGAAATGTTGACTCAGACTCAAATTTTTTTGAAGCAAAATTATCAGTTTTAAAAACTGGAAACTTTTTACTCTCATAACAAACAGTTTCTCCCTTTGAACCTGCTTCTTTATTTACTTTATCTGCACAAGAAGTAGATTTGTCAGTAATGTTCGAAACAGGAGCAGTGATTTTAATAGGACATGAAGCAAGTTTTCTATCAATTTCAACTTTAACTTCTAAAGTGGTTTGAGAGGCTTTATGTTCAGAAATCAATTCATGCATCAAACGCATAGGGACCGTGTGTGTTGATTTTTCATCATTTTCATCTGAGCCAAAACCTAAACCTGAATTGTCTTTAATATGCCTCATTCTGACATCAGTGTTATAAAATAAGGAACTAGCCTCCATCATTTTAGAAACAATTTTTTCATTATGCTAGATTTTAGTTTGAGATGTTCCTAATTTGTTTCTGAGTTCCTCTACCTCTTTGGTTAAAGTTTCAACTTTAGAGTTAGCAATCTTAAGGTAGGTGCTCTTATCACTCAGCCAACTTTCTAAACTTTTAACGTCTAACTTAATGGCCTTAAGTTTCTCCCTTAATATTCTAGCCTTATCTTTATATTCTCCAAGGTCTCTGACAGTGGATTCATGATTTAGGGTTTCATTGGTGAACTTACGTTCCCAATCTATACATTCTTTTAGAATCGCCTGACATTTAGACTTTAAACATACCTCGTTGTTGCTATATGCAGTGGTACCTAGTAGAGCGTGTGCCATCATCTTGTTTGGATGAACTTCTAGCGCAAATTCGGACCGGAAAGACTAGATCGGATCAAAAAGTTCACTTTTTGATCGAAAAGCTGAATTGATCGAAAACTGGACTTTTTAATCAAAAAGGTGAATGGGTCGAAAAGTGGGCTTTTTGATCGAAAAGTTGACTTTTTGATCGAAAGTTGACTTTTTGATCGAAAAGTGGACTTTTTGATCGAAAAGTGGACTTTCTGATCGAAAAGTATGGCTTGATCTAAAAGTTGGTTGAAAAGCTGATTGGCTGATCGAAAAGCTGGTCTAAAAGCCGAAATTTCGATCGAAAAGCTATGAAGTTCGATCGAATGAGGGTCAAAGCCACAAATTTTGATCGAATAGCTTAGGAACACGGGCTCTAGCTTCTGCAACACTTGTAACCTGCATAAAAACTCACACGGACCTCCTGTTTTGCGCTAAAAATTGAAACTCACACGGAAAAATCAATCCGTTAGTCCAAAAAGCTTGAATCTGATATCGCGAGAGCCACGAAACTTGCTTTTCTTAGCTCTGATACCAATTGTAAGGATCGAAACGTCCCTCACACGATATCAATGTCTAGTGACAACCGTGCAGAATCCGGTGTTACTAGATGATTCAAGAATAAACAATAATTATATTGAAAAGATGATTAAACACACGAAAGAAACACAAACCGATTGAAAATAAACTTGATTGATCACTTGATTGCAACACAAATGTCGAAATTCTCTAAGGAGAATTTCATGAAACACCTACTTGTAAACCACAAAACCAACAACCTATTCTAGTAACACAAGGGTTCCTTATATAGGAGAGGAGAAGCTTGGTCAACAAGCCATCCTCAAAACCCCAATTTATCTCTAATTCCCGTATTTGACTTTCAAGACCCACTAAACTCCCCTTAAACTCTTTCTAATTGGGCCCAAACATGTCTAAAATGGCCCAATGACCTATTACAATAAAAACACAACTAATTTTCACCTATTCAAGTGCATAGGCCTACAAAATAGTCCACCAATAAGTTATTTAATACACAAACCATAAATTATTCCCTTACAGATATCAGAAGCCCCACTGGAAGAACCAGTTTGCTAGAGCAAAGAAACGAGCTCGACTTACGCCTTAACCTTAACCTCCTAGAAGAAAGAAGAGAAATAGCAGCTATAAGAGAAGCTGCTCACAAGAAGGAGATGGAAAGGCATTATAACAAGAAAGTAAAAGGAGTAACTTTCAAATGCGGCAAGAAGACTGTGGAAAATTAGGACCAAGGTTGGAAGGACATTACAGGGTCACATGGGCAAACGGGAAGGGCGCCCATCGGCAAGCCACGATTGATGGGCTTGAAATCCCAAGGACTTGGAACTCCCAGCAAATGAAGAAGTATTATTTATGAATTACTCTTATTTAAAATCAGATAGTAAATGACAAAGATATAAGGAAGATTTTTTATGAAGCAACTACAATATCTAAATATATAGCACCAACGAAGGGCCAAATTTTCAGAAATTGTGTTCCTTATAAATCTAAGAATGCTAACAAAAGCTATAGACTAATAATAAATGTAGGATCGAGATATTTAACACTTAGATTACAAGATTTACTTGTAAGATTAACCTTGTGGAATAAAGTTAATCTCCACTCTACTATAACCGATTAACACTTGTAAATAATAGTTGTTTGCATAAAATAGTAACACACGAAGTAAAATATATTCGGCACTATTTGCATTAAGTCAACAATATTACATAGTGTCTTGCATTCAAACATGCGTACAAATGTTGAGGACCGACTATGCTATATATAGTGCTAAGAGAAATCAATGATAGCCATTCATTTCCATACGATCATCTAGACCGTTGATTACAAAAGTTAATCTAAACTACCAAAAGAATAATCTTCGACAAATAGGATTGATGGCGTGTAATCAGCAACATACTACTTTAGGAGAGAGGCTTTGATAGATTTAGAAGCAACCAGGAAGCTTTTGCAGAGATTTGACGACTGAAAAGACTTTACAGGAAAACTTCGGTTGAACTCTTTATCTGGTGCATAAGAGAGTTCACCCGAAATATTCGCATCTGGTACAAAAGAGCTTCTTCTGGTTGATTGGTTTTCTCCGCTTGAACTCAGATTTCCGCTTAAACCTAGTTCAGCCGGAACTACTACAAAATTAGACTTCAATCGGAATATCAAATGTAATATTCCTTACAATCTCCCCCTAAGCTGATGCTCTCAAATTATTTACCATCTTCGAAGCTATCTTCAAATTTGACTTGTACCAAAAATTTCTTCTTCCTGGCCTACTTATTCATGGCCATGATGCTTGCATCGACATCTTGAAACACATTTTTCATGCTGGTTTTGGTCACCTTGACATATATAAGGGATTCCCAATCTCTTTCAGTCCAGTTTTCTTGAACAGAGATGGAGTTATGAGTGGTGAATGAACTATCAGCCCTATGAACATAAAACAGTTTCTCTTCCTCTTCCCATGTGACATATTTGATCTCACTAATAGGTTCTTCTTCTTCATTATCAGTGTCTCCTTGAGATATGTAAAGCATCCCGCAATCCAGCACTGTGCTTTCTATGTAAAATTCTTAGCAATTGCTCAGCTCTAGTTGGCCTTAGAATACCTCTCAAATTTACATATATATTTGTCATTTGGTTAGCAAGAAGGAGTGTGGTGGTTTTGTGAACATTTACCACTTTTGTTGTCCCATCTTCGATTTGAAAAGTGAAGTCAAAGGTGGCTTCATCAACTGTCCAGCTGGTAACCCTGTTCTTTGGCTGAAAGGGGTTTCTTCCTTTTGGCTTCCTTTCCTTATTCCTTTTTCACATGCATCAGATTCCTCTTTCTCTTCTTCTTCTCATCATCAGAATTATCAGCTGGAGCTTTCCCTTTTAATGATGGAGAAGAGGGACCAAGTGGCAGGTCAACAGGTTTGTTTGGTGGTGCATGGGCATTGGCTTCAGTAGATGAGGGTTTTCTTATGGTAAGAGGAGGTAGAGGTTTGGGTTTTTATGGATGTGGTTTCATGGCTTCTGGTGCAGGGCTAGAGGGAGGTGAAGGTGGGAAAATATCAGACATATCTAAGTTTGGTGAAGGTTTAGGTTTTGGATAAACAGGAGTGTATGGGGTAAAGTTGTTAGTTCTGTATTTGGGATTCAAGAGCTTTTGTTCAACCTTTTTAGAAATGGTAGGAGGTTTAAACTTGACTAAGGCAAAGGGCTGGGATGATGATGAAAGGCCTGTGGGGTTAGGGTTTGGCTCATATATGAAGGAAGGTGGAGGTAGTATATTTGCAAAGTCATCAACTTCTGGTTTAATAAACACATCAGTTGCCATACCTAAGATTGTCTCTGAAGGCAGTGACAACACCAGATTTGGATCGACAACATATTCACCACCTTTGAGTTTCTGGTAAATTGAATCAATCAAGCGGCATGACTCTTTTACCTTCATATGATACACTTCTTCTTCTGATCTCCAGTTTTTAACAATCAGAACCCTTTTTACCCTTTTCAGTAACTCATAGTTTTCATTATTTTTCATAAGTTTTGTGGGCATCCTTGAGGCTAAGTCAAGCAGTCTTTGCTTCTCTTTCTCACCCATTCCTTCCAAGTTATAATCTTTCAACCTCTAATTTATAGATCTTCTCTTAGGTTCCTCACACATGCTTTCAACGAATTTTTTTTTAGAAAATAACTCCAGATCTTCTTGATATTCCCTGGCTAACCTTTCATTATCAGCCGATTCAGAGAAGATTGTCTCAAATTGGGTCTTATTGATGTTACGCTCACACAGGTTTCAGTGGGGACACCTGGGCAGTAGCAGCCCTTTCTCAATGAATCTCTTCAATTCTCCTAAGATTCACCTCCAAATTGGACTGTGGGTTCCATGTAGCAAGGTCTAAATTCATTTGTATCTTCTCATGTAATAAGGTAGGTGAGTTAATAACACCATCATTTGGATTGGAATTGAATGGATTGTCACTCTTGGGTGATAAGGAAATTTGGGGTGAGAACCCATTGGATGGGGATTGTGCATCCTTGTCTAGTGAGTCCCCCTCAAATGAAGGTTCATCTCTGAGAGATAATCCCAATTTGGTTAGCTCCCACTTGGGCTTTTTGCCTTGAGCGGGGCTTGAAGCTTGGGTAGGTTTAGTGGGCATAGGTGGAGGAGACCTATGAACCACAGATTTATGCCTTTTGAAAATGGCAGGAGGGGATTCGGATGACGAATTGGAAGGGGTGGTGTTTTTGGTAGTGGACTCTCTCTTTTTGGAATGGTAAGTTTGAAGAGTAGAGGAAGTTGGAACTGATGTGGGTTCAGGAACTATTGGGTTAATAGCCCTGTCATCATGAGCAGGTTGCTCAGTTGCAGCAACAATTTCTGCTTGATTCTCAACCTGTGAAGGTTCATTCGAAAATTACCTTAGAATTGGTAAGGGATGGTCAGCGTCCCTTTTGAGAAATGCTGACTTGTTGATTGCTAGGTTCGAAAATGTCTTCTCATTGAGAAGTTTTTGGTGTAAAATTTTACCACCCAAATTGATTTGAGGGTACTCTTCTTGTAAAATGCAGGTCAGAAACCTTGGATAGATGAAAAAGTAAGATGGGGTAACATTTAATTTTAGGGCATGAATAATTAATTTAGAAAAATTAAAGCTTTCACCCTTTACACAACATAAAATGCAGATGCCTGTTCAACCGCAAGTTCATCAAAGCCTCCTTTCTTTAGAGTCAGACATACCAGTATGATGTGAGCAAGGAATCTCTATTTGTAAGGGAGTTGCCATTTCTTGATTGTTTTACTGGTAGGTGAACCGCCGTAGCCTATGGCCTTGAATAGTGGCAGGTATTGCTTGATTGAAAAGTGAACCTTTCGAACCTTTGATTCGTCAATTTCCACCTTTGTGCCTTTTACTGTCGACACGATACTTTCACCATCATCACTATCTTCGAGCACTTGAGCATTTGACCAAAAATCTTCCATGAGTTCTTCATAAATCACCGCTTGAACAGTAAGCGTGTGATGAAGATTTGAGTTCTTCAGAAACACTATCACCCCCTGAGTATTCATCGGTTTTGCGTGGGTTCTCGAGATAGGCCACCAGATTATGCTCTACGGGAAGTTAGAACTACTGGCAGGCTTTTTGCCACTCGTGCTTGCTTTAGGAGCCATAAGATTTGTTGGATTTTGGAGAGAATTTGGGTGTGGGGGGTTATAGAAAATGTGAGGAATAACGGGAAATTAGGGCTTTTCACCTTTGACGTGGTGACGTGGAGGAGAGAGACTCTGAAATAACCGTTCAGTGACTGATTTGACTTGTGCTTTGGGGTTTATATGGTACAACCCCTTGAAGCGTGTCTTTATCTAAAAGATTTTTAGCTGAACCTCAGATATTTAATGGTTAAAAATTTAATGGGTAATTCAATGCATATCCGCTTAGAAAGAAGTGCCTTCCGGGTAATTAAATATAAAGTGACTTTGACTATTTGACCCGGAAGTTCAAGCGGAACCTATTTTCTCCTTTATTTTAAAAACCAAATTTCTCCCGTTTGAACTTCAAGCGGACAATTTTTCCACTTGGAAGAATTGTTTCCAAAAATTTTTCCACGTATACAACAAAGAATTTTTCCGGTTGATGTTCCGTCATTTTTCAAAATTTGTTTTCTCACAGGTTGAACTGGAACTTGAAACGAAAAAACCAAAACACATGAATTTTTGAAAATGACTTGTGTTAATTTTCATAGCTTGAAGCACCAATATACTTAGCATCAACAGTAGAAGTAGAAACACAGGTTTGTTTCTTGCATTGCCATGAAACAAGCCTCTCCCCCAGAAACTGACATCCACCTAAAGTTGATTTCTTATCTAAATTGCAGCCTCCATAATTACTATCAGTGAATGCTTTGAAGGTGAAATACGAATTCTTAGGATACCACAAGCCTAACTTAGGTTGACCCTTCAAATATCTGAATATCCTTTTAATTGCTAACATGTGGGATTCCTTTGGTGATGCTTGGTATCTTACACATAGGCAAACATTGAACATTATGTCCGTCCTACTTGCGGTGAGATACATCAGAGATCCAATCGTTGCTCTATA